>JAMYXO010007694.1:0-11795 GCA_033310375.1 Conus canariensis
CTTAGAAGGACTCGCTCCTCCGTGATAGAATTCTCTGTGGAGTGTCGTCAGACACCCTGAGGAGGCAGCTCCTGAAAGAGAGAGAGTTAACCCCTCCACAAATGCTATCCAAATCTGCCGAATTCATGCGTCTGCTGAGGCACACATATACAGGTGACACACCAGCACATATACAGTGCACAACAGCACACAGCACACAGATTACAGAACAAGCGGAATTAGTGCTGTTGGGAATTCGTGGGTAACAAAGGAGAAATCCGCATGTGCTGTGGCCGATTGCACCCAAGAAAGAAAGAACTCTGCCCAGCATTTGGAAAAACATGTTCTGCCTGTTCAAAGCCAAAACACTTTGCCAAGGTCTGCAAGACCACATGCAGAAAGACACCTGAAGAATCAATGCTGTTGATGTTGATGAACCTCGGCAGCTTTTGAAATTCGAGGTCCTCACAGAAACCCCACAGCGCCATGAAATCCACTGTACAGCAAACATCAACACACATGATGTCAAGCTGAAATTGACACTGGTGCCAAATGCAGTGTACTATCTGTGGAAATCTACAGCAGAGTGAAAGCAAATGAGCGTATCAACAGGTCCTAAGCGATTCTCTACACTTGGCACTGTGACTTTTCGCTGCAGGATTGGTAACACCACAGAGCTGATCACATTTCAAGTCATTGACAGAAAGGCCAACCCCATTTGGTTCTGAATGATGCTTTGCACCTGCACTTTGATTAAATTGGACAAACAGCGTATGAACAAGGCAATGGAAGTGACGGTTTCAGCAAGATGATAACCACAGAGCGTGCAGATCTATTTTATGAACAGTTAGGAAGCCTACCTGCAACATACATCATGAGAGTTGATCCCAGTGTTCCTTCAGTGGTGAAAGCAGCAAGGAAAATTCCCCAGGCCATGGAAAAGAAAGTCAAAGAAGAGCTGGACAGCATGGTGAGAAAAGGCGTCATCACCTGTGAAACCGAACCCACGGAGTGGGTGTCACAAATGGTCGCTGCCAGAAAAAAAATGGGATGTCAGAATTTGCTTAGATCCCAGGGATCTTGATAAGGCTCTTCGTCGACCACACTGCCCAGTGTGCACGCTGATCCCAGGAACTCGATAAAGCTCTTCGTCGACCACACTGCCCAATGTGCACGGCTGATCCAGGGATCTCAATAAAGCTCTTTGTCGACCACACTGCCCAATGTGCACGGCTGATGACGTGGACTCTAGGATCGGGAATGCAAAAGATGCGAAAGCTTGATTTTGGCAGATCAAGTTGGATAAGAAGTCCTCCAAGCTCACAACTTTCAGCACCCCACTCGGCAAATACAGGTTCCCCTGCATGCCTTTTGGCATAAATACAGCCTCTGAAGTTTTCCAACAAACAATGGTAAGACTGTTTGAGGGCTACCCGTGTGCAATCATTGTGGACGGCATTCTGATCTGGGGTGCAACCAACGAGGAGCATGACGCCACCCTCAAAAAAATACTTGAAAGAGCCCGTGAAGTTAGACTCAAGCTGAACCTCAGCAAGTGTAAGTTCAGAGCCACAAGCGTCACCTATGTCGAACACAAGTTCACAGACAGGCTTACAGCCAGACCCAGAGAAAACTAAAGCTGTTCGCAAAATGCCACCATCTGAAGATAAGACCGCGCTGCTGCGTTTACTAGATATGATGAACTACCTAAGCAAATTTACCAACGGCTACAGTGAAAAGACGGCTGTTCTACGTGAACTACTGCACAATCACGTGAAGTGGGACTGGACTGAATCTCCTCAACAACCTTTTGATCATTTAAAGGAGGAACTTGCAAATCCTCCAGTGTTGAATTTTTTTTTAACCCTGGAATGCCTGTGGTTCTGTCAGTAGATGCCTCCAAGAATGGACTGGGTGCAGCATGCCTGCAGAAAGGCACCAGTTGCGTTTGCTTCACGAGCCTTGTCAGATGTGGAAACAAGATATGCGCAAATAGAAAAGGAGATATTAGCCGCTGTGTTTGCATGCCGCAAGTTTCATGACTTCATTTATGGTTGGCAGCTGACTATAGAGACTGACCACAAGCCCCTGATCAGCATTGTGAAGAACCCACTTCATGCTGCGCCAGTTAGACTACAAAAAATGCTTCTGCAACTGCAGAAATACAACCTGCAATTTGTGTACAAGAAAGTGAAGGAGCTCCACCTTGCTGATACACTTTCCAGAGCATACCCAGAAGAAGCACCAGAAGAAGCAGAGTTCAAATATGACGTCATGACTGTGCTATCCATTTCACCTGCAAGGATGACGGAACTCCAGCAGGAGACACTGGCTGACGTTTCCCTGCAAAGATTTGCGAATTACATCAAGGAAGGATGTCCTGAACGTGAACAAAGCATTCCTCCAGATCTAAAACCCTACTTCCCTTTTCGAGACGAGCAGCTAGTCGAGAATGACGTCATTATGAAAGGACAAAGAGCAGTCATACCTGCAGCCCTGAGACAGACGTACGTAGCTGTCCTGCACAAAGGTCACATGGGGATTGAACGCACCAGACAACTCGCTTGCAAAATGGTGTATTGTCCCAAGATGCGCCAAGACATCAGTAATGTAGTCTCTCAGTGTTCAGCTTGCAGTAGCTGTAAAGCTCATCTTCAGAAACAAACCCTCATCAGCCACCCGGTTCCAGAGCTTCCCTGGTCCACTATTGCAGCTGACATTTTCGACTGGGAAGGCCGCCAGTACCTTGTCACAGTAGACTCTTATTCTGGATGGTTTGAAATGGATTTGCTACCAGACACATCATCTCGCACAGTGATCAGAAAGATGCAGCATCTTTGCCACACATGGCATACCCGAGAAGTTACTGACAGACAATGGCAGACAGTTTGTAAGTCGTGAGTTCGAACATTTCTCACAAGAATGGAACTTTGCACACATCTCGCGCAGCCCATACTACCCAAAGTCCAATGGCCTGGCTGAAAATACTGTTAAACAGGCCAAGCAACTTCTGGAGAAACCAAAGAGAGATGGCTCAGACATCATGCTGGATCTGCTTAACGTGAGAAACGCGCCAAGAGACTCGATGGGATCCCAGCACAGCGCCTCATGTCTAGATGTACCCGCACTACCCTTCCCACATCAACAAAGTTGTTGAAGCCCAAGCCCTTGAGTACTATCCAAGTTCAAAGGTATCTCAAAATGGCACGACAGCAGCAGAAGAATTACCACGACAAAACCGCCAGAGAACAGAGACCACTGAGGCCCAAGGAAGGGGTACGCTTGCAAACTGACAAGGGATTCAAAATGCTAGGTGTGGTCAAATCACAACGTGATACTCCAAGGTCGTATACAGTCAAGTCTGACGGGGCTCACTTCGTCCGCAACTGGCAGCACCTGATTCCGGTAAATGAACCCAGACCTCAATGGAATGCACCAGACTACAGCCCACAGAGCTTGATGCAGGCTCCGACAGCTATTCCTCCTTCCCAGGCAGTTCCATCCCTGACCCATCAGGCTTCTCTGCTTACCCCTAGTGCAACCTCACCACCCCGTCCTACCTCCCAGACACCCGGCCATACAGCCAGTAGCCAAACTAGCCCTCCTCCCCTCCCACGCCCGATACCATCATCCTCAGTTCCTGCCCTTGGTTTTTCTCCTGCAGTATCCACCAGCCCAGTGTCCATGCCAGCACAGACCCCTGTTCAGAATCGACGTCCGCCTGTGGTGACACGCAATGGTAGAATTTCCAAGCCTGATCTAAGATACTTTGACCCATGATTGTCCAGGCTGAACTGTGCTGCTTATTTAAAAAAAAAAAAAAAGAAACCGACTCACAAATACCTGATATTTTGATTTGCCTTAAAACAGTGCTGACACTTTATTCATGTGATGACAGATCCACAACAGTGTATGGTTTATTATGTGATGCGTGGGGCACGCAAAGGATAATTCTGCTTTTGTTTTGTTTTGGTTTGTTTCAATCAAGTTCATTTTGAATAGGGAGATGTAGACCAATCATGTGACACTGTTAGTTTCGTAAACGTACGTCAGCCTCGATACCAATAGGAAGAAGGGAACTTCCGGCAGCGATTGATACTGGTAGCAGCAAGACAACACACCAGGCTTCTGTTTATTTTCTGAGATTATGAACTTAACAGTTAATGATAACACACGCTTCAGTATTTATAATACGTTTTCTTAGTTTTATGTCCCCATGACAACACATGCTTCAATATTCATAATACGTTTTCTTAGTTTTATGTCCCCATTTTCTCCATCTTCAAGCATGGTTTTGGTCTTTCTGAAGTTCAAATCTTTGCCAAGTCATTACTATGGCGGAAGATTTGTTAGCCTGCACTTGTTTCCCCCCACTTAATTGTTCGGCAAAGATAGAAAGGTTGGTAGACAGACTGACAAACAAACAGACACACAGACACACACCAGAAGGGAGAGGGAAAGACAACAATTCATCAATAAACGTTCGAGAGCGAGAGGAGGGGGGGGGGGGGGGGAATGGAAAACTATTATTAAGCGTCCATTAAAGCAGAATAAGAAACAAAGTATGTAACTGTGCAGACAGAGGGTCAGGTGAGAGAACGGAATAAGTAAGTAGCAAAATACATAAAGATAGAAAGGTTGGCAGACAGATTGACAAACAGACAGAACCACACACACACGCACACACACACACACACACACACACACACACACACACACACACACGCGCGAGTTGTGCGCGCGCGAACACACACACACACACATACATATGCACGGGCGCGCGCGCACACACACACACACACACACACACACAGAGATGTAGAGAGAGAGAGAGACAGACAGACAGACATACACACATATATGCACACACACACACACACACACACACACACACACACACACACACACACCAGAAAAAAGAAAAAAAAGAGACACGAAGACACAGAGAACGTAGTAAGTACGGATTCATAAACACGATATCTAAACCGAATACGTAGACAGAAAAACGAAAAAATGAAACCTCAGCAAACAGAGATAGACATAAAGGCGAGCAGACAAACCTAAGGGAAGGAGAGGGGAAGGTAGTGGAGGAAGAAAGGCGAAAAGAATGAGGATGGGGATGGAGCGGGGAGGTGAAGGAGGTTAGATGCCATTCATTTCTCTTCTGTCAAGACAGGCCCTATCAGGAAGAGGATCATTATCGTTCATTATCCGCCCCCCTGACAGCTGCTGCGCGATGGAATCGTGGGAAGAGTTCTTTCAGCAAACTAGCTTCCTCTCTCGAAGTTTCCGATGATGTTAACAACACAGCGTCACCTCGTATTGAGTACAGGCTTCAAGGAGAGAAAGAGGGATGGAGGGGTAGTCAGTGGGTGTATGTGGTTTCATTGTGTGGCTTGTTAATGTGGCTTGTATTTCTTGCTTGCTTTTATTCAAGTTCTGTCTTAATGGCGAGATAAAAACAAACAAACAAACAAAAACACAAAACGGTCATACACACAAAAACCCACTCTCTTTGTTGGGTACATGGGATTAACCCTTGCCTGTCTATACAGAGAGTGTCTGCAGGAGTAACAGCCTGCGTACGCAGAGAGAAAGTAAAACAAATATTCAAATTAGAACAAGATAATGCACGCAGAAAGACAAACCAGAAGCGAAAACATCACTCATAGTTATTGGGTCAATCTGCAGTCTGGAGAAGTTAGGTAAAAAACCCCCATAAAAGTGAGGATTAACAGCAAAAAAAGGACTCACCAATCGTTTAGTTTACTTTGTGTCACGTGCCTTTGATGCGTATTGCGTGACATGGTCATTTAACTATGACAGTATAATTGCATTCTTGAAACCGTAAGAGGCATTTGGTTTCAGGTGTATGCAGAATGTTTCGGTCTATGTTGTTTATGCATGCAGTTATCATTGTGCAATAATCATTTCTGTGATCCTATCATTTCTGGAATTTACAACTTTCACTTTTGTTCCTGCTCCATCACACACTCTGGATCAGAGTCATCAGAGAGGCACGGCTGATTGTGCCTGTGCTCCCTTGGCATCAAATGGAGATATACCAAAGTGTAAAGTTCTGTGGTAGTCTCACCACCACGGGTTCAAAAATAGAATCCGACAGCACCCCAAAGCAGCCAGTGAGTAGCAGAAAAGTAAAACGAAAAAAAAATTCCGGTAAGGAAATAAGTTGTTGAGAAACTAGAATTATCATGTTAGCAGTATAAAATATAGGGGAAAATCGTTGGGCCTATACTTGAGGATCTACTTAAGGATGCAAGGGGGGGGGGGGGGGGGAGGGGGGGGTCCAAAAACGTCCAACAGCCATAGCGGTCAGCTCTGTTGTTTAATAACCCAAGCATTGTCAGCCGCTTAGAATTGTGCACAGCAGTTTTCACTGGGATCTCCTAGGAGATGCAGTCTCCCACTGTTTGACCAAACAATATTACGTTAAACAATTCAGGAGTTGGGAAAAATATGCGCAGGATAACCATTTCTCCGTCATCACATTAATACTTTGGGAAAGCTTTCAACAACAAAAAAAAAAGAAAGAAAAACAAAACAAAACGGGGGTGGGGGGGGGGTGGCAGGGGAAGAAAGGAAACAAGAACGAAAAAGCAGTGAAATATATCAGAAATATTAAACCCTTCACTAGCAACATATGGAAACCCTTAATCCATCTTGAAGACATAATTGTTTAATGAGAAAACACACACACACACACACACACACACACACACACACACACACTCTCTCTCTCTCTCTCTCCCTCTCTCTCTCTCTTTTCTCAAAAATTCATTACATTCGTCTGAATAACATTACATTCATAAAAACAAAAGTTGTAAGAAAGAGTAACATTATTTTGTTTATCTACATATTTATCTTTTTCCTTCATTGATAATTTTCCTTTTTTTTCCTTTTTTATTTTTGTTTGGTTTTCCTTCATTTCCTTTCTTGCCACGTGGATATCATCCTTTCTGAAGGGGCGTTGGCCTTTCTCAATCAATTCCGAGTCCTAATCTCTCTCTCTCTCTCTCTCTCTCTCTCTCTCTCTCTCTCCTCTCTGACGCACACACAGACACACACACACACAGACACACACACACACACACACACACACACACACACACACACACGTGCGCGCGTGCGCGCACGCACGCACGCACACGCAAACACACACACACACACACACACACACACACACACACACACACACACACACACACACACACATACACACGCACACTTGACGTCATTGCCGGCAGTCATGACGCCAGTGTAAATTACTACAATTATATAAGATATAGAGACGAAAGAAAAAATGGAAGAAAAACCTACAAACTAGAAAATAGATGGTAAAACAAACGGAAAAGAAGCACCTCAAAGGATGCTTGGTGACTGGTTGTTCAGACAGCATGGAAACTTGCTTGTTTACCTTTTCAGTTGGTGCCAACTGATACCGGCACCTGAATTCCGAAACCGAAATATAAAACCCCATTCCTCTTTCTTTCTGCCTCTCTCTGTCTCTGTCTCTGTCTCTGTCTCTCTCTCTCTCTCTCTCTCTCTCTCTCTCTCTCTTGTTGTGCACGTAAATACACGCACACATACACACACACACACACACACACACACACACACACACACACACACACACACACACACACACATACACAGATAAAAAAAATAGACAGAGAAATAGAGATAGAAAGATAGACGCATAGTCAGATTGACTGACTGATTGATACACTAGTAGATAGATAGGTAGTTATATAGATAGAGATAGATATATGGATAGACAGATCTCTCTCTCTCTCTCTCTCTCTCTATATATATATATATATATATATGTATATATATATATATATATATATATATATATATATAAGCTGCTCTGTAAGTTGCTGGAATGGTGCTCGGTTACATCCTTGGAATTTATTGGTCTATTATGATTCAGTCCCTTGCGGATTCATTCCAAGAACTGGCTCTCAGCACTTGTGTCTTAAGAGGTTATCTTTTTATATTTTCTACTTTTCACCAGAAAATGTAGCTTGTTTTGCTGTTTTATGATTTCCTTTGCGTCTTAGGTAGCACCTTTGGTTGGTTTTTTGAAAACTCGACAAACACTACGGTATTGCACACCAACCTTTTTCTGGGATATCATTCTTCTTAAAACCGAAAAGGCAGAGGAGTCAAGTTACCACTTTCCGCGGTCACTGAGGAGAAACAATCAGGTTTGGAAATACTGGTATCTGACCAGGAGTTATATGTTAGTGAATTTTCTTCCTATTGGAGATTGTTTTCCTCTTGGAGACTATAAGCTTGCTGAAGGCTCATTTTGAGAAGCATTTATTATTCCCATTCACTCTCTCAAGCACATACTGTTAGTTAGGTAGAATTAACTACCACTGCAGATATGAATGCTTATCTCCCCCTATCTCTTCAATCTAAGACATAAGAGCAAGTTTTGTTTTATAATTATATATAGTAGAGTAGAAAGAAACTCGTGGAGAGCGTGGCAGCAGAGAGTCCTCAGAAGAGAAGCCCCCTTCAAGCAAGTGTTTCGGCCCTTATCTCCTGACACTCTAGGGGGGTTGGGCCACACCCGGTTCATGACTCCGGATGTCCCTCTGCTGCCCCTTTTTTTTTCCCATCTTGGGACGAGCCATGGCTGGGATTCGAACCCATGACCCTCTGGACATGCTCATTTTCCACTTAATGACTCGCGCTTTAACCACTGAGCCACAGGGACACCTGATATTTGTAGGGAAATTAAGCCTTATGAAGTTCACTTTTGTTCCTCCTTGACCAGATCCAGCTTGAACACCTCTCTGCCACTTCTGCCATTGCTTTCAGGGCTCTGTTTTTTTCCTTCCCTGCAACTGAGAGCTGTTTCATGAGGCTGTATGCAGACGTTCCTACAAACCCCCTAGCTCCAATTTCTGCAGTGAGGACTTTGACCTGATAGCCTTCTCTCCTCAGGCTGTTTGCCAGATCAGCATACTTTTCAGTCTTGTAGATTTGAGCTGCCTCCATTCTGTTCTCATATGGCACCGTGAGCTCGATCATGATCAGCTGCTTGGTTGACTGAGAGTGGACTACTATGTCTGGTCTCATGCCACTCTTGCTGATGATCTCTGGGTGACTCTTCCATTCTGGGAGGTCTGCAGTGCACTCCCAGTCATCTGCCCCATCCAGCAGACTCTGCCTGCATGTTTCGAGTGGCACTGTTGTTCTTGGCCATGATTTGCTGCCTCCTGCCGTGAAGAATGTTGCGGGTGCTTTTGGAGTCCTGATTTTCCCTTTTGTGGTGTTGGTACTAGCCCAGACTACTTGTACAATCTCTTTGAGCACTTGGTTGTGCCTCCACGTGTACCTTCCTTGAGCCAGGGCTACTTTACATGAGCTTAGGACATGCTCCACTGTTTGTTTTTCATGGCAGAGGGGGCATGCAGGATCGTCTGTTTTCCCCCACTTCACCAGGTTTGCATTTGAGGGCAGAAGGTCATATGCAGATCTGAGAATGAAGCTGATCCTGAGAGGGGCCATGTGCCAAATGTCATTCCAAGTGAGACTTCTTTGGAGTGCATTCTCCCACGTTGTCCATTGCCCTTGCTGGCTCTGCTGGACTGCTTTTTGGAGTCTTTTTTGGTCTTCTTCTTTTCTCATCTCCTGAATCATCATGTCTCTTTTGGCTTTTCCTTTGGCCTTTGACCACCATTCAGTTTTGGTCACCCCCAGTCCTTGTCTGTTGGTCTGTGTGTGTCCTGTTATTTCTCTGATCTTGAGACTTTCTTTTGCAGAATCCATCGCCTCTTGAACTTTCCATTTTCTGCCTGTCTTCAGCTGGGGCTTGATTGCTTCTACCACCTTGTCTCCTGAGTCCTCCAGCATGCTTTGAAGTCTGATCTTCCCTGCTTTGTATTCCTCCAGGATGGATTTCAGTGGTAGTTTCAGCTTTGCTTGGCGACAGTACAGCGCTATGTCAGTCAGACAGGGTGGGACACCAAGCCATTTCCTTGTGAACTTGTTGATTTTGGCTTCCATTGCCTCCACTATGCTGGTGCAGATGTCGTATATCATCAGAGGCCATAGCAGCTTTGGTATCAGCATGAACTGCAGACACCAGACCTTGTATTTGCCAGGGAGCCCACACTGGTCAATGGTCTCCAAGCCTTCCTCCGCCATCTGCTTGGTTTCTTTTGCTTTGTGTGTCTTTCAGCGTATCATATATATATATATATATATATTTGTTAAAAGATAAGGCTTAAAATTCTATCTACAGCGCTGTTTCATGCGATTGCAATCGCATGAAACAGCCCTCTAGATAGAATTTTAAGCCTTACCTTTTAACAAATGTTGCTCCCAGTACGGTTGAGCATTTTTAAATCTTTGTTGGTACTTACTACCATTATCTATATATATATATATATATATATATATATATATATATGTGTGTGTGTGTGTGTGTGTGCTTGCGTGGGTACGTGTGTGTGTGTGTGTGAGAGAGAGAATCAAAGCTAATCTTACTCGCTTCGCTATTTTTATTGCAGTCTCCTGGTGCAGTCTTCCTGAGGCAGTAGAAGAGCTCTTGTCAATCACAAGACAATACCTAAATACTCAAATCTGTGTGACTTTGGGTGGGGCATAAAGCAAGAGAACCAAAGAGCGTTTCTCTTCCTTGCCTGCCAGGTGATCGCAGCGAACATATAACGACATTAAATCAACGCCTTTTGATCTTCAGGAAGTCGGTAGCAAGAAAGATAAAAGTGACAGACGCAAAATGCCTCGCTGTGGCTTTGTCTGTCACTTTTGCTTGTCTAGCATGCGGAAGGACAAATGTTCGAAACGCGTTGCATATATCTCATTATTTGTTGTATGATGACGCCTCAAGTCTCCTTTATTCTGCGACTACATTTAGTGCAGGCCTGGCAGGAAGAAAGAAGCCTTGGCACCAAATTTTCTCCGTGTCTTTGCCGCCTTGTTGTCTCTGATCAAATCAGGGTACCATCCTTTCCGTTGGCTGTGGAATTATGCACGCGTTTTCTGTCTTATTAGGCGTCTTCCAGAGAGCGTTTTATTTGTTGGTGATATCTAAATAAGAGCCCTGAGCTTCCAGACCAGAAGACACAGAAATGCTAACCCTCGTTTCCACAGAATGTAACAGCTGTTTTGACCAGAAACAGTTTCGAAAGTTTGTTCAAATTTTCCTACCTTTCATGGCCCACCGTCGTTCTGATGGGTCTGTTAGACATTGCAACGTAGCGAATTGCGAAGGTGAGGTGCCTAGAGAGGCTGTCAACCTCAGTGGCCCAAGGCAGTAGCGGGCCTGAGGAAGGTCAGAAAATGCACCTTCAGAAAAACTCAACGGCATTGCTGAATCGTCTTGTGTATCTTTGTTTATTGCATAAATGAAAACATTGCAACAGCCAAATGCGAAGGCGAGGTGCTTGGAGAGGCTGTCAACCCAGTGGCCTTAGGTAGTAGCAGGCCTGATAAAGCTAAGAGAATGCACCTTCAAAAAACCTCAACGTCATTGCTGCATCATCTTGTGAGTCTTTGTCTGTCACATAGATTACAAGAAGTAGGATGAAGAGACAAGAAGACAAGGGATGGATAGCAGAATAGTAGAAACTGAGGGTCACTGGAGAAGGGCGCTGTGTCATCTAATTCATAGAATTATCTTATTAACAACCTTGAGCCTTTTTTGTTTCTAATCAAACGTATGCAAAACTATCATTGAGTTCTGTTTGCAAGCCTCAAGCAATGAACACCCAAATATTGTCTATGTGCACTGAATATGAAAAAAAAGAAAAATG
>JAMYXO010007695.1:0-11795 GCA_033310375.1 Conus canariensis
GTTTTTAAAAAAGGGGTACAATTAGACAAAGGCTCAGTTGAGCGAAACCCAAAACGCCCTTTTCATTACTAAACCAAAAAAATTTGAAAGGGAAGCATTTTCAAACCCTTTAAAAAACACTACAAAAGGAAATCCCAACAGATAACCAAATACAAAACATGGAACTTAAAGATTTAAGCCCAACATCAAAAAAAATAAAAAAAGCAGAAACCAGTTTTTCAGGGAAAAACAGTATTAAAAACAAAGCAAAGATCCCCCCGCTACCTATGAGAGAAATAACGGCCCCCTTTTATCAAGCTTTTTTTTTAAGGGTTTAGAGGCGAATTTTAAAAAACAATTTAAAAAAATTGGGTTTAACTAGATGAGCATATAAAAAAGAAAAAAAAAAAACTTTGAGGCTGATGACCAAAAACTTTTGGGCATGATGTTTAAAAAAAGAAAAAACCCGAAACAAAAAATCTTTGAACAAGAGAGATCAAACAAAACAGAAGGGGTTTTCTACTAAAACCCAGAACCCAAATTTCGAACCGAGTGAGCAGAATAAGAGAAACAAACCAAAGAAAATTTTTTAAAAAGACACGACGCCAAAAAACCAAAAAATAAGAACACTTTTAGAAGAGCAAGGTTTCACTTTCCCAAATGTTAAAAACACCTTAGGGTTTGCAATAAAATACACGGTGATGGCTATTACAGGGGGGCGGTTTGGGGGGGGAGCAGTGCCACCAGGACCAAACCCCAATAAATCATTGGGGAAAAAAACAACTTGATCATCCTTTTCAAGTTTTTTTTAAAAAAATTAGCTAGTAAAAGGGCCCTGACTCTTTTTCCTGGGGAAATTAGGGGGGGGTCGTTAAACTTTGGGTTTTGCTGTGCAAGGAAAAATAAATTGGCTTTTTTGGGTGACACTTTTGGACATTAATTTTCTTAATAGTTGGGTTTTCTTTTTTAATAAAATAAAGGGCCAAGTAAAACCCCACAACATTAAACCCCAAAAAAAATTGGGTGGCTTTCATTTTTCCTGGTCATTATTTCTTTTGGGGGGGGTTTGGAAAGGGGTTTTTAGGGGGGGTTTTTTGGGGCTTTGAGGATTTTGGGGGGGGGGCTTTTTTTATTTTTTTCCTATAGCTGGGTTAAAATTTTTTCGTTTTTTTTTCCCACCCTTCTCTTCATTGCCAGCCACAAGGATTTCAAATTTTTAAAGTTTAATTTTTGTTCCTATCTTAAGTCGAGGTCAGAAAGGGAGCCCTGGGATTTAAACCCGTGGGCCCCCAGCAAATTTTACTTTCGAAACTTGGGGTTTTGCAAAACATTTTTTGGGACCTTTTTTAAAACTTGAAGGCAAATCAATTGGGAGAATTAAAAAAGAATCCCTTTAAAATTTTCTAAATATGTTTTTTTTGGGGGGTCAAAGCCAGTAGAAAAGGGTCAATTATTTTTTGATCCTTTTTTTGTGCTTTCCAACCTACAAACACCAAACAAAATACGAATAAAATCGTTTTATTTCGTTCTATTCCCGCTTTTTTTTAGGCCCTTAAATCGTTTCCAAAAAAAATGTTTTCCAAAAGCTGTTTTATTCTCTTGCTCCCAATTTTGGGCCCGAGGTGAACAGGTGCCCCGAAGAGAAAGAAATTTTTAAGGAGGATTGTAATCATAGTTTTACATTTTGTGCACCCCCCCCAAAAATAAGGGGGGGCCCCCAAACCAGGGTTTAAAACCAACATTTGTCTAAAGTCTGGCCTTTTTGGGGCAAATTTAAATTCGTTACAGATCCTTTTTAAAAGCCTTGTAATCTAAATTTTGTTGTGGGAAAAAATTAAAAAGTTTTTGGGCATTTTAAAGGCGCTTTCATTCAATAAAATACGTCGAAGGTGAAATAAAAAATGAAATCATAACACTTTACCCTAAACCAAAAAAAGAATTTATTTAAAAAGATCAGCATACGAAAACCCACACCGGGCCCGTTGAAGGGGCAAAACACAGCAAAAAGTTTAAAATGGTTTTGATTAAAAACTGCAACGGATGACAAAACCACACTTTTGCGATGTAGCCTTTTTTTTTTAGGAGGGGTTAAGAAAAAAGATCCAATGGGTACAACCTTTCCCCTTTAAAGGCTCAGGGCGAGTCCAAAAGCAATGTCCCAAGGGGTGTCAGTTGTTATATTTTTTTAAAATTTTTATTTCGGGCCCCCCAGAAATTTTAAAATTTTCATTAAAATATTTGAATCACTCATTTTTAAATTTTTTTTAAAAATGTTTGTAAAAAAAAACAACCCAAAAACAGTCCGTCGTTTTTAAAAATAGCTTTTTGAAAAAACTGCGGAAAAACCCAAAAAATTTGCACTCCATGAAATTTTTTAAAAAAGTCGTATGGTTTAAAAAACTGAATCCAAGAAGAATAATAAAATTCTTTAAAAAATTACAATAGGGGGGAAAAATTTTTTAGCCCTTTAACCATACCTGATGGTTTTTCCCGGGTTTTTTTTCGCTAAAAGAAGCAAAGATTTAATTTTTTGGGCATTACTCTCAAACTTAAAAAATTCAAATCTAAAAACAATGTTTACCCTTCAAAAACCTTTAAGGAAAAAGTAGGTTTCTTTTTTTTATGGAGAGCTTTCTAAAAAAGTTTAGGCTTTGCAAACTAAAAAAAATTTTAGATTTTTTGGGGTTCCCCCCAAATAAACAAAAAAGAGGAGAATATCCGCTCGATCTTGCCCTTACAAACATTAAACCCATTTTCATTTTGGGGACGGGGCTGAGCACTGATGAAAACTTATATGAAGGAAGCCCTCCAAATGTTTTAAGAGCTCTTCCCCAAAAGGGAAAGCGCATATTTGGCCCATTAAAGAAATTTTAAAAAAATTCCCTAAAATTTTTAGTTTTTTTAAAAAAATTAGCTTGTGGGGGGGCCCGAAACGGTTTAAAAAATAAAGAACACAGAAAAAAACAGGGAAATCGGAAAATGGATAAAACCCGCCATTGTTTTAGAAAAAAATAAAAGGGTACTAAAAAAAAAAGTCCTTGGGGCCAAAAAGAATCGGGGGTTACATTAGCGCCTTAAAAGGGGTTTAAAAATTTTGAATTAAAAGACCTTTCAGACGTTTTGGAAAAGGGCTTTTAACAGAACGGGAGATAGGCAAAATTTGTATGGTTTTTTTAGTACCTAAAGAGGTTTTTAAAAACGCAGAGAAAAGGGTTTGCGGGCAAACAAAAGGTTTCCCAAAAAAGAACAACTACTTTAATGTAAAAGCCAAAAAAATCGGTCAAATATAATATAAAATAGTTTGAAAAACGACAAAAAAAAATTGGGACTTTGAACCATAATTAGAATGGGACATAAAAATTTAATTCTTTAAGGGGCCCCTTTAAAAATTTTTTTACCGTCAAAAAAGAAATTTAGAAAAAACATTGAACCTTGGGCCCAATTTACATGTAATTTTTTGGGCCCTAGGACAACCCGTCGGAAAGAGATCGAAAAAAACCGTTTGGGACCAAAAAGTACATCCTCCACAGAAGAAACGGTTTTTTTTAAAGAAAGTCTTTTTACCAAAAATTAAAAGTTCCCTTCCACGCACAAAAAGGAGACCCCGTTTTACCCAAGAATTTAAAAAATTTTTTTCTTAAAAAAAATAGGCAGAAAATTGGCCCCTGGGCGTCAGTGAAAAATCTTAAGAAAGGGGTTCTTATTTCTGGGAAAACTTAGACCTTTTTCAAACCCTTTAAAATTACGTCGTCGTTCTTTTTTCAATGGCGAGGATATTAAGGGCATACAACAGCAACAAAATTGGGTATTAGGGCTAAATAAAACGCTTAAAAGAACTGAACTTGGGTTAAATTACACAATTTGGGGCCCTTATAGGTTTTATTAAACCCGAACCCGTTTTGGGGAAGAGTATGAAAAAAAACAATAACTTGGGTTTTTGATTAAAAATTAAAGTTTTTTAAAAATATGGAGCAGACACTTTGGGTCCCCAATTCCGGGTGTTTAAAAAATATACAAAAAACCCCCCCATTTTTTCATTTTTTTTGGGGACAACGGTTTTTGGAAAAACCCTTTTTTGTCCTCGACCAAAAACAAACAGTTTTTTAAAAGTTATAATTTTTAAACATAATTTTTAAATTTTTTCCTGTCCAAAAATTAAAAAAGGGGGCAAAGCATATCACACGAAGGGTTTTTAATTTACGATTATGAAATCTTTTTTTAATTTGGGTCCCAGCAATAAAAAAGAGTTTAGTGTTTTTGAACACTTATTTTAAAACAGTTTGAGGGAACGCCCGGGCACAAAAAATTATAGAAAAAAATGGGGTTCGGCAGAAAAAAGACATAGTTAGAAAAAGAAATAAATTTTAAACAAAAATAGCTTTCAGTGGAAGACATGCTGGGATAAGTGTGTGGATTTTATGTCCCAAAAAAAAAACCCAGTTTTAAAAAACTATTTGAGAACAAAATTTAAAAACAGTGGTTTTATTTCATAAAAGAAAGATAGGGACGGGATTTGATGAAAGTAAAAAAGGGAAAACGATGGGTTTTTGAAAACCCATCAAGAAAAACGAAGGATTAAAACAAAAAATAAAGTCTAAAAGTTTTTTCCCAAATTTAATTTTTTAAAACAGATAATCCAAAACAATTAAAGTTTGTTTGGGAAAGGGGAAAACAGTAAAAGCGGGGGTCCGGGGGAATCCGTGGAAACAGCACGAAACCGGCTTGGGGGGCCGGTTTTGGGGCTTGGGGGAGCCGGGTGAAGCCAGACCCCGCCATTTTAATGTTCTCTAAGGAAAACCCAGTCGGTGGAAGGGAAAAAAACCCCTTTGCCAATTCCCAATTCCCTTTCCCTTGGGTTTCGTACTCCTCTGCGTAATGAAAGGGGAGGTTAAATCGCTGTCCTTTTGTCCGTTTGCCAGCAGTCAGTCGGTTTTTGGGCTGTCTGCTTTCTGTCGTCCTCTCTCTCTATCTCTCTCTCTCTCCTCTTCTCCTCTTTTCCCTCTTTTTCTTCCCCCGAATTTTTTCTCTCCTTCCCCTCTCTCCCCCTGTTAAATTACCAAATTTGCCCGCTTCTCTGTCTTTTAATTTTGTCCCCCTCTGTCACGCACCCCACACACACCACAAAACACACACCCACACACAAACAAAACCCCCAAAACCCACATAAATCCCACGCCCCCAACGCACCTCGCAAAGCCAACAAAACGTGGGGCAAGCACGCACACACCGGGCACTAAAACACCCACTCCTCTCTCTCTGTTTTTCGATCTTTCCCACCAATCACAACACACAAAAAAATCAAAACACACACACACACACACACACACACACCACAAAACACACCATACACACAGAGAAAACTTTACCCCCCCCCTACCCGGCCCGACTCCCCCATTTTTCCCCCCCGCTCGCCCCCTCTCACATAACAACTTTCGGCAAAGCTGACAAATCTTTAGGGTTTGCGGGTTTTAAAAAAGATCCTCCTTCCCTTGGGGCCCAAAAAAAGAAAAAAGGGGGGGGGGGGGGGGTTTGGGGGGGGGGGGAACTTCTGGGGGCTGTGCATTTTTTTAAGCTTTATTTGGGGAAATTTTTTTTTGCACGCAAACAAAAAAAAACGAACCCTGGGGTTTTCCCCTCCTTTTCCCCTTTTCCCTTTCCCCCACTCCCCCTCTCCTCTCTCTTTCATTTTCCCGTTGAAATTACTCAAAATTTTTCCCGCCCTTTTCTGTCCCTTAAACCCGTCCACCCGTCACCACACACCACACACACACACACACACCACACAACACCACCACACAGGGAACCCCCCACAAACACACATACTTTCGCACGCACGCCCCGCACGCTCGCAAGCACCCCAAACGTGCGCAACACGCCACCACACACACACACACACACACACACACACACACAAAACAAAACACCTCTCCTCCTCCCTCTCTCTCTCCTCACCAATCACAAAACACCCTCAATTTAAAAACCCCCCACACACACAAAACACACACAAACACAAAAATAATCTGACCCTCCCCCCCCACCCCCCGGGCCCGTACTCCCCCATTTTTCCCCCCCCCCTTCGGGTCTTCTCACCCTAACAAATTACGGCAAAGCTTACAAAACCCCTTCATCGCGTTCTACAAAGATCTTTCCTTTTTTCGTGGCCCAAAAGAAAGGGGGGGGGGGGGGGGGGGGGGGGGGGGGGGGTTGGGGGGGGGGGGGGGGCTTCTTGGGGGGGGCTGTGCAATTTTTTAAAACTTTATTAAATCACGGGGTTTCTGGGCCCCAAAAACCCCAAAAAAAGGGAACCCCGGGGGGGGGGGGGGGGGTTTTTTTGGGGTGGGGGGTGGGAAAATGGGATGCTTGTTCGGAAACGAGAGGGGAATTCAGCAGAAAAAGGTGTGGGCTTGCAACCTTCCCCCCCCACACAAAGGGGGTTTAAACGGGCCCAGGGATGGTTTGGGGGCTTACAAATTAAAAAAAGGTCATGGCCCGCAATGTTTTGGGCCCCTGGGAAAGCCCCCCCCCCCCCCCCTCCCCCTTCCCTCCCTCCCCGGGGACCCCGCCCCCACCCTCCCCCCCCAAAAACCCCCTCCGCCCGCGACCCTTTCCCTGCGTCCGGTTCCCAAAGAAACCCCTTTTCTGCAAACCCCGTGAGGCTTACGTCCCAGAGAAAAGTGGGGCGGGCCGTTTTGTCCCCCCGGGGGTTTGGTTTTACTTCAGCCCCCCACTAATTCCCGTCCTCAATACTCTTTTCCTCCTATGGGAACCGGGACGCCGCGCGCACGCACGGGACGCACGCACGGGACGCACGCACAAAACATACAAAGAAACACACGGACAAACACACACCCAACACAAACGACGTGAACAGTCACCCCACAGTCACAGATACACACACACAAAAACACACACACAGACCGACAGACACACACACACCCACGCCCCGCACCAAATTAAACCCCACAGGGGCCCCCACAACACAAGCCCCGCACGCACGCACGCATTGGGACCCCACGCACCCCACAAAACAACCCCACACACACACACACACACACCCACACACACACAACACCCACACACTCTCCACAGACAGGTCCCCTTTTCCTTCAATTTAAATGGAGACCCCAATGACAACCCCCCGCCCCCGTTCTTTTTTTTTAAAAAGGTTTTAAAAACCCCACACACACAGAAAAACCAAAAACACACACCACACACAAAACTTGACGTTAAATTTGAAAAACCAAACACACACACACACACACACACATCACCCCCAACCCAAACCCCCCAACACGTAACACACACACAACATTTCGGCCCCACAAACCCCACCACATAGCCACACACACACACCAGCCAAAGCCCCGCACGCACTTTTAAAGCCAAATCAAAACACGTTCACGCAACTGGGTTTTTAAAAGGGGGAGGAGCACGTCTCACTCGGGGAACGGAGAACCCCAGGGCTTCCCCCCCCAACCGGGCAGTGCGGGCCGTGTGTTTTAATGGTGTGGAATCATACATACCCAATAGGACGGCCCGCCCGAACCGGAAAAAAAAGGCGTTTAAACCATGCGTGCTTTTGGAAAACTTCTCGAATGACTGTCGTTTTATCACGGGATCGGCCACTTTGGGTTTGGGGGAAAGCCCCCGCCCCCACAAACGACAACAACAGCTTTTCGGGGCCCCGGTCCGTAAACCGGCCCAAAAGGGTGGGCCCTTTTTTAACCCTCCCCCCCCCCCCCCCCCCCCACACACCCCACACTCACTCACCCCACAAACACACACGCACCCCACGCACGCACCAAAGCGGGGCGCGCGCGCGCGCCCCACACACCCCTTTACAAACACTAACACACCCACACAAACCCCCAAACCACACCCCCCACCCACTTTTTTTTTTGACGACAAAATTTTTTAAGCGCAGCATTTTCAAAATATCCGGTGTGTTTTTTTTGAAGGTGTAATTTTAAAAAGGGCGTGTGAATGAAAGGTGTTGGGTGTGTGTTGGGGAGTGGGTTTTTTGGTTGTGTGTGTGTGTTTTGTGTGTGTGTGTGTGGGGGTGTTTCTCTGTGTTGTGGGGTGTGTGTGGTTTTCTCTCTGTGTTGGTTTTTGTGTGGGTTTTATTTTGTGTGGGGTGTGTGTGGTGGGGTGTGTGTTGTGTTCGCTCGTGCATGTGTGTGGGGGGTGGTATGTGTTTGTATTTTTTGTGTGTTTTGTGTTTTTGACTTTTGAGTTGACTTTTTCACGGGCGGGGCCATTTTTGAAATTATGCATTGAGTTTTTAATGGGGGTGTTCGTCACAAGGGTTTGACAAACGGGTTATACCCAGTATGTGGAGTGCGGGAGAGGGGGTAGCCCCTCTTTTCACATTCATTTTGTGCACCGCCCTTTTTGGAACATGCATTCCCCCATAAACCCCACCAAAAATAGTGTGAAAAGGGAAGAGGGAGAAACCCGGGTAATGGGTGTGTGAGTTTTGGGGTGTTTTGCCGTCATTTTTAATAACCGGGGGGCAGGGGAAATGCTTTGCACTGGTTCTGGCGTAAAATGGTTTATCTTAGCGGTTTTGGGTTTAATGTGAGTAGGTTTAAAAAGTGGGGTAGGGGGAACCCCATTTTTCCTATAGCCAGTGTTTTGACCCCTTTCTTTTTTTTGCTTTTTGGGTTTTCTGGTAAAGAGCCAAATTCCCCCCGTTTTGGTTTGCCATAGGTTTTTTTTTCCACCCTTTTCCCTCGGGAGAAACCCCGGAACCGGGGGCCCGGAAACCTTCGCTGGGGGGGAAGGCAGTCCACCCGAACTTTTTAAGGGCCAATCCTTGGCAAACCCAAAAACAACTTCAGAGTCGTTTCCCGACCTTTTCTCCCTTTGCTTGGAAGGGGGCATCACTGGGGGGCTTTTTTGGGTCTTGTTGAGTGAAGCTCCCCCCATAATTTTCCTTTCTTTTCCTTTCCCCGCCTTCGGGAAATAAAAAAAGAAAAAAATATGGTTTGGGGTTTTATTTTTTTGTTGGGTTTGAGAGTTTGTTTTTTTCCCCAAAAGGATTGCATTTTTTTCGGTCAGTAAATATTAAGGACATTGAGGTCATTTTTTTTTTTAATTGGGTTTTTAAGCCCATGGGCCCGTTTGGGGAGCACTTTTTAAAAATTGACATATGGATCCAGTTTTGGGATTGGAGTTTGGAGTAAATTTCCCAAAAACGATACTCAAGGGAAAGAAGCAAATTAAATTTTTATTATTATTTTTTTAAAACACCAATCAGTCCGGAAAAGGAACGAGTTGGGCCCCCCTTAAAAATTCAGTTTGACTGGCGAAGAATTTTCCCATGTGGGGGCTCCCGCCAAAAGGACCCCCCTCCTTGTCTGTTTTTTTTTTTCTGGGCGGTTTTTTTTTTTTTTTTCTCTTTAATTATATTTGTTTTTTTTATTTTTAAATATTTTTAGATTTAAAATTGGGAAAAATGATTTAGTTTTTTGGGGAAATTTTTAACTTGTATTAATTTAAAATGTAATGGAAAAATTTTCCCAAAGTTTTAATTATTGTTTAAATTTTTAATATGGGCAAAATTGGAGAATTTATAGTAAAGGCCCCAAAAAAAGGGAAAAAAGGGAAAAAACAGTGATTCAGGGAAAAGGTGAAACCAAAACAAAACAATGAAATTTTTAAAAATTTAAATTTTTCTTTGAATTCTTTAAAAATTTTTTCAAATTTTACGACACGGTCCACACATGCCCTCATTTTACACACATAAATTTTAAACCCTCACACGAAATTTTCGGCGAGGGGGCTTTACATCCCGGCAGGGCGATTTTTGTTTTTTTTCTTTTGGGGTTTGGGGATAGGCCACAGTTTGCTGACGTTGGGCGACCTGGAGGAGGTTTTCCCGGAGGAGATGATTCTTTAGCCGGAAACCTGGGGTGCTGGAGGGCCCGGGGCAGAATGATTTTCCCCAAATTTTAGTGAGGAAAAGCAGCCAGCGCAGGGATGAACTTCTAGAAAAGCCAGGGAGGAGCGCAGCAGCCCAAAACAGTTTATGGGGGCAATGTGTTGGGGTAAAGGGGGTGTGGATTTTTTGTGCGGGAGTAGTGGGAACTAATGTATAATTTTTTGGGGGCCCTGTTGGTTTTTAATTTGTTTGGTTTTTTCCTCTTTCCCTTCATTTGTTTTGGGGGAACTTTTTGATGGTGATTTAAAATCGGGGGGCAGTGAGATCCGGGTGGTGGGGGTTTTTTTTTTTTTGAAGCCCCCCCTCTATCGGGGTTTTTTTTGTCCCTTAAAAAGGGTAGTTAGCCCCCTATAGGGGTATAAACCCTTTTTTTGTTTTTTTTTTAGTTAAAACCCTTTTTTCCTGCTTTTTCCTCCCTCTTCTTTTATTGGGGGCCCCTCTTTATAAAAGGGAAAGAAATGGAGTGAGTGGGTTTTAAATATTTGTGGGAAATTTGTATGTTTTTGAATTTTTAAAAAAAATCTTTGTTCCGTACTTCCTGGAGGGGGTCCCGGGGAAAGTGATTTTTTAAGTTTGTGTCCAAAGGGGGGTTTTTTCGTTTTTTCCCGCCTCAAACCCCCGACAGGGTCTTTTTAAAAACCCCTTTACAGACTTCAAAACCCTTTACAACACTGATAAAGGCCCTTTGCGGTTCCGGGCCCGGGCTATAAACAACATTCCCTTCCCCCCTCTCCTTTTTTATTTTTCCTTCTCTTTTCTTCCCTTTTCGTTTTTCTCCTGTCTTCTGTCTCCCGTCTCTCTCTCCTCTTCTCTTTTTTTCCCTTTTTTTCTTTCTTTTGTCCCGTCTCTCTTTTCTCTCACCCTCTCTCTCTCTCCTTTTCTGTCTGTTTTCTGTTTTCTCTCTCTCCCCTGTTCCCCTTTTTTTTTCTTTTTTTCTCTGTCTGTCTGTTTTCTCTTTTCTCTCTCCCCTCTCTCTCTCTTTTCTCTGGTCTCTCTCTTCTCTGTCTCTCTTTTTCCCCTCTCTCCCCCCCCCTACCCTCCCCCCCCCCACCAACCTCTCATCCTCTCCTCTTTAAACCCCTCCCCCTCTCTCGTTCTCCTTCCTCTTCCTCTCGCCCCTCTCTTTTCTCTGTGTGCGTTGGGGGTTGGGGTGTGTGTGTGTTTTGACTTTTTGGGGTTGGGCTTCAAAGCGGTTTACAACACTGATAAAACCCCCCTTTTCCGGGGCGGGTGGGCTATTTAAAAAAACCCTTCTCTCTCTCTCCTCCCGTTTTCTCTCTCTCTCTTTCTCTTTCTTTTTTCTCTTCTGTCTCTCTCTCCTCTCTCCTCCCGTGTCCTCTGTCTGTCTTCTGTTCTCTCTCTTCTCAAAATATCTCCGCCCGCTTCTCTTTTTTTTTTTTTTTCCCAAAATTGGAGGGTACTGAGGAAAGCATCAGGGTTATTTGGGGCCCATACAGCGGGAGTTTACACAAGTTTTAAACAATAATTAAGGGGGAAAAAAAAAAAAAATTCACGGGGATACAACAAAACGATGGGGAAAGAAACATGTTGAAATTTAAGCTTTCCCCGGGTGCTAATAATTTTAAAAATGCCACCAAAGAATTCTTTCCCAAAAAGGGAAACGTGCACGCTTTAATAATTATAAAGAATGGAAAATGCTGTAAAGCGAAAGACATTTAAAAAAAGGCCGCCAAGGAAAAGACACGATCAATTGGGTTTTAAAGCTTTCAAGAAGAATAAACTTCTTGAAAAAAAACCACCCAAACCCTTCCCCCCCCCCCCCCCCCCCCCAACACACACCATGCTTAGTCAAAATTTTCGCATTTTAAGGGCGAATGAATAATTTATCTTTAAAATCCACAATTTAGGGGTT
>JAMYXO010007696.1:0-2500 GCA_033310375.1 Conus canariensis
AGGTAAGTTAAAGTGTTTACAGAAATCTGATCCAAGATCAAAGTTTTGTTGCAACACCAAAATGAAGTGTTCAGACTAGATTTCTTGTTATTAGCAACACAGCTTGTGTTCTGTTTAACTCAGCAAGCAGGATTTGAACTATTCAAAGTCTGTGCAAGAGACTCCATATACTGCCTGAAGTCTGTAGTGTTTCGTGTCATCAAGTGCTGAAAACAAACAAACAAACGTAACTGCACCGACTTCAAAACATTGTAATGATCAAGACCAATTAGTATATCGTCATAACTTTTACAAGAGCTTTTTAAGCACTCTGATGTGCACGGTACACTGACGGGGGCTTAGCACACTGTGATATTTACAAGCTCTGCTTTGCTGAATCAAACGCCCTTCAGAGGCGAGTTTACTCGCATCGTCATGAATAGTGTTATCATTTTCATGTTTGTTTACAATTGTCACGTCTGATGAAGACTTTGTGTGGAAACTTCACTTGTCTGTTTTGTACAGTCTATCGAATGTGCGTTACGTTACATCTTGTTTGGTGTGTTTATTTGTATTTTGAGTCATCAATGTGTATATTCTGTTGTAAAGAAGAGGAAACGCCTGTTTGCTTAGATTTGTGCATGTTACCAAACATTCCAATTTGTTTGAAGTGTTGGTTACATGACTGTTGTCACCATCGCCTACAAAGTCAAGAATCATATGTTCTTGTTAACTTTGGCCGATGAAAAAAAAAGGTTGAACACATCAGGCTCTGATGCCGATGATCATGCCAGCCCGATTTTCTGTGTCTAAGTGTAAAACGCAAGGGAATCTTCCAAATAATGATTCTAAAAGAAATCTAAATGACAGGTGTAACGTTGTGATGCACTTTCATTCAACGAGTGTATGGCTTGATAAATTCAGCGGAGAATGGTGGTGCACTGGTATGTGCTCGATATCATCACACTGGTCAACGACGTTATCCAGATCGATTGTAGTGAAACAGATATATGCTACAAACAGACAGTGTCGACCTTGCTGACAGCACCCATGATGTATGTACCTATATTCATACTCTACAGCTGATGTTCGGTATTGATTGATACGTGACTCACAGGTTACTCGAATTCCATATTTCTAATTGAACTACATGCAATGTTGTGCATTAATTAATTTTTACCTGTCCTTCTTAATTCGTTAAAGACATCGACATATTTAATTTGATGTGGGATTTTATGGAAAGAAGATTTTAACTAAATTACAAATGTGTTTTTAGAAAAAGCAAGCACGCGCGTGCGTGCGTGTGTGTGTGTGTGTGTGTGTGTGTGTGTGTGTGTGTGTGTGTGTGTGTGTGTGTGTGTGCGTGCAAGCATGCATGTGTGGTGTGTGTGTGTGTGTGTGTATGTGTGTATGTGTGTGTGTGTGTGTGTGTGTGTGTGTGTGTGTGTGTGTGTGTGTGTGTGTGTGTGTGTGTTGGAAGGATACGCAGAGAGGATTCAGAATTGATTTAGCTTTGAGAATGGAATATGTCGTGCCAAAAAAAATATGCATTTGTACCATAGTGTTCAAGTACTTTGGCTGTTTGGATGATCCCTGGAGTCGTTTAGCCAGGGTACAACAACAACAACAACAACAACAACAACAACAACAACAACAACATATGTGATGTCATCAAAACCACCATTTCTAATTGAATTCACTGTGCCAAATAAAAGCAGAATGGAGCAGGCGCACATCTACCTGGCTGAAGAGTGGGTCAGTCTAGCCAACAGCTTGAGGGAGTTAACAAAATACCTGACACAAAAGTGTACTTGGATTTGTTAGTCGAAGAAGTAGGCCATTCAGGAGTGTCTGGTTGTGAAACTTGCCACTGGGATTTATGAAACAATCTAAAGAGTTCTGACAGAGGAAGAGGGTCTCGATTTGGTTTGGCTCGATCTGTCACGTTTGTATGGAACGGCTCCACACAAGGAAATCTAGTTGTCCCTCTAAATGTACCATGTCGCTAGGAACATCCAGAAAATGCTGAAGAAGTATTTGCATGGTCTCTCAGGGACGTTCCCCACAAAGGGATATACAACAGACTGGATCGATACGGCAGTTGTCATAGCGACAGGGTGTGCAGTTTCTCTGTAACTGTTTGTGTTGGCATTGGAGGTCATCTTGAAAGAACCATTTAAATTCAGCAGACCTCGAGAATGAATAACAAATACCTGATTCCAAAGCCTTCATGGATGACACAACCATCCTTTCCACCATGGAAGATGGAACTTACACAAAACGTTGAAGCAGATTGGACAAGTTCTTTGTTTCATTCAGGGTTCAGTTTTAAACCAAAGAAAACATGAAACGAGTAGCTGGAATACTGAAATTCCTGGAGAGAGAGAGAGAGAGAGAGAGAGAGAGAGAGAGGAGAGAGAGAGAGAGAGAGAGATGAACATGATTCTATTCTGCTTTGCTTTCCTGTTCTGAGCTGATACACATATCACTGAGAGTAGTGGAGCATTATTTCTGCCACCCC
>JAMYXO010007696.1:10000-11793 GCA_033310375.1 Conus canariensis
GCATTAATTACAATACACATATCGGTGATTAATGGGCAAACATGCCGAAAACAAACGCACAACACTCTATTTTGGACTGTTGTAAGGATACGGTTATGCTGTTAGCATAAGGGACCTACACACGTGACTGAAAAATTCACTGTTGACTGAAGTTACAACTGGTGTTGTCACAGACCGTTGATGATAATCAGCCTTCCTCATTGGTGAGCAGAAGTTCAAGTCGAACTGCATCTGTACCTTGTGAAGACTTTGAACATGTTACTTCTTCACCCTACTAAACCGATATTGTCCCATGTGAAACAAGACCAGACAGACAGTGGATGTTGACAACCCAATCTGTCCGCCCCATCCCATCCCATGGTTCTGTTAAAACATTGTGAGTCAGTGGTTCCCCTCTAGATGACGCATCCTCATTTTACTTGACTTAAATAAGCTGAACTTAAATTAGCATGATATGTAATGATAATCATCAGGATGAATTAATTTCGTCTTCACATTATGAAGAACAAGGCCTCCACCTGTTACCATGAGATAGGGATGATTGTCAGTGGAAGACTCATTATGTCACCTCCACTTGCTTTATAGACATAGGATGATCGTCAGTGGAAGGATGGTAATATCATCTCTGTTTGTCATCATGATATGGGGATGTTCATCAGCGCAAGAATGGTTATATCACCTCTACTTTTTACACGACATATGGGTGATTGTCAGTGGAGCACTGGTTGTATCACTTCCATCTGCTATGTTGACATATGGGTGATTGTCAGTGGAGCACTGGTTATATCACTTCCATCTGTTATGTTGACATATGAATGATTATCAGTGGAAGAATGGTTTTCCTATCTCCACCTGTTAATGTGACCCAGGGATGATTGTCAGCGGAGGACTGGTTGCGAGGCCTGTACCTGTTACCATAGCAATGGGAATATTGTAAGTGGAGGACTGGTTATATAACCCCCCTTCTGTCATACTGACACAGAGCATATTTTCAACAGTGGACTTGTTATGTCATCCTCACTTGTTATCATGACAGAAGGAATATTGTCAGGACTGGTTACATCGCATTCATTTATTACAATGTATAAATGACTGTCACTTGACAACTGTAATCATGATAGAGGGTTGATTGTCTGTAGATAATAGATTCTGTTACTCAAGTCTGAATAATGATTTTCACTGGATAACTTTAGGTTTACCTGTAATCATGACGGAGGGATGGTTTCAGATGTCTGGTTACATTATTTTCATCAATCATATTGGCAGGGGTATTATTGGTGGTGATTGACTAGTTATCTCATCTCCTCTAATCATCATAATGAGGGATAATTGTCAGTGGATGGCTGGTTGCAACATCTCCATTCCAGTTTTATGACTGAAGAATGATTGTTTATGGGTGAATTTATCACATCATCTCCATCACCTATTATGGCAAAAGGATGATTGCAGTTGATGGCTGATTACTTCATCCTCACCAAGTATTTTTGACAGAAGGCCAGTGACTGTGGTGATCCTTTTGATTGTAATCCTAAGAGTTTGTACTGGAATGATAATGATGGTGGTGTGATGATGATGATGATGATGTGATGATGATGATGATGATGATGATGATGATGATGATGATAATCACAATGGCTGTGATCAGGACGACGATTATGATCACGATGCCAACATGAACAATTACGTCAATGGCGATGATGACAGTGGGTGATGATGGTAATGATGATGAAACAGCTTTTGGTGTTGTCATGCTGCTCTGTGCTGCTGCTGCTGCTGCTGGCTTTTCCTGCTGC
>JAMYXO010007697.1:0-11793 GCA_033310375.1 Conus canariensis
ATCAACAATAAATCTGAGTTTTATGGCAACGCGCAGGCAATCTAGCGTATCGATCACCAAATATTTGTGTTTTGCAACGCTTACGCCCTCTAGGTATCGTACCAAATATATTTTGAGATTATGGCAAACGCTGCTACGGCACCACGTACATCAGCAAATATATCTGTATTTTGGCACGCTGCTAACGCCATAATCTAGCGTATCGATCACGCAAATAAATCTGAGGTTTATGGCAACTTACGGTCCTTTGGCAACGTTCGCACCAAATCTATCTACGTTTATGAAGCTACTAGGCTCTCTAGCTTTCGATCATCCAAATATCTGGATGTGTTTAGGCAACGCTGCTACGGCCATCATCTATCGATCATACAAATAATCTGATGTTTATCACGTTACGGCTCATCTCTAGTATCGATCACCAATATATGCGAGTTCTGCAACGCCGCTACCGACATATCTATGTATTCGTACAAATAATCTGGTGTTCAATGCAAGCTGCTACGGCCATCTCTAGCGTATCGTCACCAAAATCTAGTTGTTCTAGAACGCTGTTACGGCCATCTCTAGCTATCACACCAACAATTTATTTATGGCAAGCTCTACGGCACCTAGCGCACGATCACAATCATTTTGATTTATGGCAACGCTGCTACGGCCATCTCTACGTATCGAACAATATATCTGATATTGCTAGGCTAGCCCTACGACATCCAAAATGGTTATGCATCCCACTAATCGGTTTTAGGACACCAACGATTCGGCTTTGCAACGTCACCCAATCTAGCTGATGTACAATCAACTCTTACTGTCACATACTATGCCATCCACACAATACATTTTATGCAACGCTGCTACGGCCATCTCTAGCGTATCGATCACCAAATATTTTTTGCAACCTGCACGGCCATCTCTAGCGTATCATCACCAATTATTATTTTTAAGCAAGTCTACGACACCAGTATGATCACAATTATCTAGTGTTATGCACCACTTATACTTCAACTACGATTCAAATATATCTGAGGTTTATGAACCTGCTACGGCCATCTCTAGTATCGACACAAAAATGAGTTTATGGCAACGCGCTACGGCCATCTCTAGTATCATCACAATATTAGTGTTTATGGCAACGCTCACGCCATCTACGATTACCAAATTATCTAGTTTATGGCAACCTGCTACGGCACCTTATCGATACCAAATATCTGGGTTTATGGAAGCTCACGGCATCTCTAGCGTATCGATCCCAAATATATGGTGTTTATGCACGCTGCTACTGCTTTGACGCTCACCAAATTCTAGTGTATGAACCAAATATCGCTTTAGGTATCGATCACCAAATTTCTGATGTTTATGCACCATGTACGGCATCTTAGCGTATCGATACCAAATTATTGACTGTTTAGGCAATAGTGTTGCACCTAGCGTACGGTCATCCAACTATGTTATGCAACTGTATGGCACTCTAGCGTCCATCTCAATTCTATCAATTATGGAATGTTGGCAGGCTCTCTAGCGATCGATCACAAATATATTGATGTTTGCAACTGTAGTACTCCAGCGTCGACCCAATATATGATCCATATTTGTTTATGGCAACGCTGCTACGGCCTCTGCTATCGATCACCAAATATATCTGAGTGTTTATGGCAACGCTGCTTACGGCCATCTCTAGCGTATGATCACCAAAATATCTGAGTTTTTGGCAACGCTGCTACGGCATCTCTAGCGTATCACCAAAATCTATTTTGAAGTGCTGGCACCTGCTCGCACCTATACTATGTATGCAACCCTCCCATCTTAGTTGTCAACGGTGTATGGCATCGCGTAGCATCCTATATCGACATAACGTGTAGCACTCTGGTTCGATCACCAAATATATCTGGTTATGGCAACGCGCACGGCCATCTCTAGCGACCACCAAAATATCTGGTGTTTATGGCAACGCTGCTACGGCCATCTCTAGGTATCGATCACCAAATATATTGGTGTTTATGGCAACGCTGCTCGGCCATCTTACGTATCGTACCAAATAATCTGTTATGGCACGTGCTACGGCCTCTCTACGTATCGATCACAAATTATCTGGTGTTAGCACGTGCTACGGCCATCCTAGGTACGTCACAAATTATTGGTTTTATGGCAACGTGCTCGGCCATCTCTAGCGTATCGATCACCAAATATATCTGAGTGTTTATGGCAACGCTGCGCCCTACTACATATATAATAATCTGGTTTCAGCTCACGCCATTCTAGGTTATCAAGTAGGCACCTGCTACGGCCATTACGTGTACAATTAGTATGCAGTCTACCATTCTGGTGTCAATCTAGGTTTAGACGTCACGCATTCTGGTAGAACCTACGTTACACTTAGTTAGCGTTCGACCAATATCTTTTTGAGCGTCGCCATCCTGCGACGATCACAATATTGGTTTGCACGCTGCTACGCCTCTTACGTATCGTCCAATATCTGTGTTATGCACCTGCTACGGCATTCTAGCTACGATCCCAAAAATGTGTTATGGCACGCTGCTACGGCATCCTAGTTCGTCACCAATATTGTGTTTGGCACGTGCTGGCTCTCTCGTCATACATATTGAGTGTAGGCAACTCACGCCATTGTAGAATACGTGTAGCACCACGATTCTAGTATCGACATTTCTAGGTTATCACGTAGCACTCTACGATCGTCAAATCTGGTGTTATGCAACGTGACGCCACCGTATCGATACCAATATATCTGTTATGCAGTGTCGGCTCTCAGCGTCGTCACCATATTTGAGTGTTATGCAACCTTACGGCCTCTCTACTTCGTACAATATTATGAGTGTAGCCCTACGATCTCACAAAACTGATGTTTATGCAACGCTGCACGGCTTCTCATGTCATCTAGATCCGCGTACGAACCAATTATGGTTTGCACGTGGCATCTTCGTACGTCACCAAATATTGGTGTTTGCAACGTGTACGGCTCTCATCCAAAATATTGTGTTTTGCGCTGCCCACTATGACAACGTTAGGCACCGTGCCATGTACAATTAGATTATAGCCATCGTTCACGTGTGGCACCTATATGTGTATGGCAGCTGTCGCCTCTCTAGCGTTCGATCCCAATATCTGAGTTTATGAGCTGCTACGCCTCTCTAGCTATCGACACCAAATTATCTGAGTGTTATGGCACGCTGCACGGCCATCTCTACGTATCGATCACCAAATAATCGGTTTATGGCAACGCTGCTACGGCCATCTCTAGCGTATCGATCACCAAATATATCTGAGTGTTTATGCAACGCTGCTACGGCCATCTCTAGCGTATCGATCACCAAATATATCTGAGTGTTTATGGCAACGCTGCTACGGCCATCTCTAGCGTATCGATCACCAAATATATCTGAGTGTTTATGGCAACGCTGCTACGGCCATCTCTAGCGTATCGATCACCAAATATATCTGATGTTTATGGCAACGCTGCTACGGCCATCTCTAGCGTATCGATCACCAAATATATCTGAGTGTTTATGGCAACGCTGCTACGGCCATCTCTAGCGTATCGATCACCAAATATATCTGGTGTTTATGGCAACGCTGCTACGGCCATCTCTAGCGTATCGATCACCAAATATATCTGAGTGTTTATGGCAACGCTGCTACGGCCATCTCTAGCGTATCGATCACCAAATATATCTGAGTGTTTATGGCAACGCTGCTACGGCCTCTCTAGCGTATCGATCACCAAATATATCTGAGTGTTTATGGCAACGCTGCTACGGCCATCTCTAGCGTATCGATCACCAAATATATCTGAGTGTTTATGGCAACGCTGCTACGGCCATCTCTAGCGTATCGATCACCAAATATATCTGGTGTTTATGGCAACGCTGCTACGGCCATCTCTAGCGTATCGATCACCAAATATATCTGAGTGTTTATGGCAACGCTGCTACGGCCATCTCTAGCGTATCGATCACCAAATATATCTGAGTGTTTATGGCAACGCTGCTACGGCCATCTCTAGCGTATCGATCACCAAATATATCTGAGTGTTTATGGCAACGCTGCTACGGCCATCTCTAGCGTATCGATCCCCCAAATATATCTGAGTGTTTATGGCAACGCTGCTACGGCCATCTCTAGCGTATCGATCACCAAATATATCTGAGTGTTTATGGCAACGCTGCTACGGCCATCTCTAGCGTATCGATCACCAAATATATCTGAGTGTTTATGGCAACGCTGCTACGGCCATCTCTAGCGTATCGATCACCAAATATATCTGAGTGTTTATGGCAACGCTGCTACGGCCATCTCTAGCGTATCGATCACCAAATATATCTGAGTGTTTATGGCAACGCTGCTACGGCCATCTCTAGCGTATCGATCACCAAATAATCTGAGTGTTTATGCAACGCTGCTACGGCCATCTCTAGCGTATCGATCACCAAATATATCTGAGTGTTTATGGCAACGCTGCTACGGCCATCTAGCGTATCGATCACCAAATATATCTGAGTGTTTATGGCAACGCTGCTACGGCCATCTCTAGCGTATCGATCCCAAATAATCTGAGTGTTTATGGCAACGCTAACGGCCATCTCTAGCGTATCGATCACCAAATATATCTGAGTGTTTATGGCAACGCTGCTACGGCCATCTCTAGCGTATCGATCACCAAATATATCTGAGTGTTTATGGCAACGCTGCTACGGCCATCTCTGCGTATCGATCACCAAATATATCTGAGTGTTTATGCAACGCTGCTACGGCCATCTCTAGCGTATCGATCACCAAATATATCTGATGTTTATGGCAACGCTGCTACGGCCATTCTAGCGTATCGATCACCAAATATATCTGATGTGTTTATGGCAACGCTGCTACGGCCATCCTAGCGTATCGATCACCAAATATATCTGAGGTTTTATGGCAACGCTGCTACGGCCATCTCTAGCGTATCGATCACCAAATATATCTGATGTTTATGGCAAACGCTGCTTACGGCCACTCTACGTATCGTATCACCAAATATATCTGAGTGTTTATGGAACGCTGCTACGGCCATCTCTAGCGTATCGATCACCAAATATATCTGAGTGTTTATGGCAACGCTGCTACGGCCATCTCTAGCGTATCGATCACCAAATATATCTGAGTGTTTATGGCAACGCTGCTACGGCCATCTCTAGCGTATCGATCACCAAATATATCTGAGTGTTTATGGCAACGCTGTACGGCCATCTCTAGCGTATACGGATCACCCAAATTACTGATGTTTAGCAACGCTGCTACGGCATCTCTAGGCGTATCGATCACCAAAATATCTGAGTGTTTATGGCAACGCTGCTACGGCCATCCTCACGTATCGATACCAAATATATCTGAGTGTTTATGGCAACGCTGCTACGGCCATCTCTAGCGTATCGATCACCAAATATATTGTTTTATGCAAACGCTGCTACGGCCATCTCTAGCGTATCGATCACCAAATATATCTGTTGTTTATGGCAACGCTGCTACGGCCATTCTAGCGTATCGATCACCAAATTATCGATGTTATGGCAACGCTGCTACGGCCATCTCTAGCGTATCGATCACCAAATATATCTGAGTGTTTATGGCAACGCTGCTACGGCCATCTCTAGCGTATCGATCACCAAATATATCTGAGTGTTTATGGCACCTGCTCGCCATCTCAGGTATCGATCACCAAATATATCTGAGTGTTTATGGCAACGCTGCTACGGCCATCTCTAGCGTATCGATCACCAAATATATCTGAGTGTTTATGGCAACGCTGCTACGGCCATCTCTAGCGTATCGATCACCAAATATATCTGAGTGTTTATGGCAACGCTGCACGGCCATCTCTAGCGTATCGATCACCAAATATATCTGAGTGTTTATGGCAACGCTGCTACGGCCATCTCTAGCGTATCGATCACCAAATATATCTGAGTGTTATATGCAACGCTGCTTACGGCCACTCTAGCGTATCGATCACCAATATTCTGAGTGTTTATGGCAACGCTGCTACGGCCATCTCTAGCGTATCGATCACCAAATATATCTGGTGTTTATGGCAACGCTGCTACGGCCATCTCTAGCGTATCGATCACCAAATATATCTGAGTGTTTATGGCAACGCTGCTACGGCCATCTCTAGCGTATCGATCACCAAATATATCTGAGTGTTTATGAACGCTGCTACGGCCATCTCTAGCGTATCGATCACCAAATATATCTGGTGTTTATGGCAACGCTGCTACGGCCATCTCTAGCGTATCGATCACCAAATATATCTGAGTGTTTATGGCAACGCTGCTACGGCCATCTCTAGCGTATCGATCACCAAATATATCTGAGTGTTTATGGCAACGCTGCTACGGCCATCTCTAGCGTATCGATCACCAAATATATCTGGTGTTTATGGCAACGCTGCTACGGCCATCTCTAGCGTATCGATCACCAAAATATCTGGTGTTTATGGCAACGCTGCTACGGCCATCTCTAGCGTATCGATCACCAAATATATCTGAGTGTTTATGGCAACGCTGCTACGGCCTCCTAGCGTATCGATCACCAAATATATCTGGTGTTTATGGCAACGCTGCTACGGCCATCTCTAGCGTATCGATCACCAAAATATCTGAGTGTTTATGGCAACGCTGCTACGGCCATCTCTAGCGTATCGATCACCAATATATCGAGTGTTTATGGCAACGCTGCTACGGCCACTCTAGCGTATCGATCACCAATATATCTGAGTGTTTATGGCAACGCTGCTACGGCCATCTCTAGCGTATCGATCACCAAATATATCTGAGTGTTTATGGCAACGCTGCTACGGCCATCTCTAGCGTATCGATCACCAAATATATCTGAGTGTTTATGGCAACGCTGCTACGGCCATCTCTGCGTATCGATCACCAAATATATCTGGTGTTTATGCAACGCTGCTACGGCCATCTCTAGCGTATCGATCACCAAATATATCTGAGTGTTTATGGCAACGCTGCTACGGCCATCTCTAGCGTATCGATCACCAAATATATCTGAGTGTTTATGGCAACGCTGCTACGGCATCTCTAGCGTATCGATCACCAATATATCTGAGTGTTTATGGCAACGCTGCTACGGCCATCTCTAGCGTATCGATCACCAAATATATCTGAGTGTTTATGGCAACGCTGCTACGGCCATCTCTAGCGTATCGATCACCAAATATATCTGAGTGTTTATGGCAACGCTGCTACGGCCATCTCTAGCGTATCGATCACCAAATATATCTGAGTGTTTATGGCAACGCTGCTACGGCCATCTCTACGTATCGATCACCAAATATATCTGAGTGTTATGGCAACGCTGCTACGGCCACTCTAGCGTATCGTCACCAAATATATCTGAGGGTTATGGCAACGCTGCTACGGCCATCTCTGCGTATCGATCACCAATATATCTGGTGTTATGGCAACGCTGCTACGGCCATCTCTAGCGTATCGATCACCAAATATATCTGATGTTTATGGCAACGCTGCTACGGCATCTCTAGCGTATCGATCACAATATATTGAGTGTTTATGGCAACGCTGCTACGGCCATCTCTAGCGTATCGATCACCAAATATATCTGAGTGTTTATGGCAACGCTGCTACGGCCATCTCTAGCGTATCGATCACCAAATATATTGAGTGTTTATGGCAACGCTGCTACGGCCATCTCTAGCGTATCGATCACCAAATATATCTGAGTGTTTATGGCAACGCTGCTACGGCCACTCTAGCGTATCGATCACCAAATATACTGAGTGTTTATGGCAACGCTGCTACGGCCATCTCTAGCGTATCGATCACCAAATATATCTGAGTGTTTATGGCAACGCTGCTACGGCCATCTCTAGCGTATCGATCACCAAATATATCTGAGTGTTTATGGCAACGCTGCTACGGCCATCTCTAGCGTATCGATCACCAAATATATCTGAGTGTTATGGCAACGCTGCTACGGCCTCTCTAGCGTATCGATCACCAAATATATCTGAGTGTTTATGGCAACGCTGCTACGGCCATCTCTAGCGTATCGATCACCAAATATATCTGAGTGTTTATGGCAACGCTGCTACGGCCATCTCTAGCGTATCGATCACCAAATATATCTGAGTGTTTATGGCAACGCTGCTACGGCCATCTCTAGCGTATCGATCACCAAATATATCTGATGTTTATGGCAACGCTGCTACGGCCATCTCTAGCGTATCGATCACCAAATATATCTGAGTGTTTATGGCAACGCTGCTACGGCCATCTCTAGCGTATCGATCACCAAATATATCTGAGTGTTTATGGCAACGCTGCTACGGCCATCTCTAGCGTATCGATCACCAAATATATCTGAGTGTTTATGGCAACGCTGCTACGGCCATCTCTAGCGTATCGATCACCAAATATATCTGAGTGTTTATGGCAACGCTGCTACGGCCATCTCTAGCGTATCGATCACCAAATATATCTGAGTGTTTATGTCAACGCTGCTACGGCCATCTTTAGCGTATCGATCACCAAATATATCTGATTGTTTATGTCAACGCTGCTACGGCCATCTCTAGCGTAGGCTCTTCACAAACTTCTTTCAACAATGATCCATGGAAATCGATGGATTGTAGGAATAGGAGCCCAAGACTTCAATGTTGGGTGAAGCGTTGTTAACGCCCAATCTGTCGCCCCTGCCTAATTTGTCACCCGACGACAGATTGGTCTTCAAACCAGGACCAATCTGTCGCCCAGGCGACAGATTTGTCTTCAACGCCAGGACCAATCTGTCGCCCGGCGACAGATTGGGCCCGGGTGTTGCATATTTTGATGGGATAGACCTTATATGGAAGAAATCATGATTGAAGAGGGAGTATTTGAGCGGATGATTGAAGTTGGAGTGTTTCTACTCCTGTGGCGGGGTAATAAAGAATCGCGGCCCCTGTAACTCCAGGGTATTGGAGCCAATTCTCTTCTAATTTGGTGTGAGGGTTTATTGTACCAATTCCTTTTGTGATAGTCACTTCTGGCAGGCACCTCTCTTAGTCTAGAAAAAAAACTAGAAATAAAAACAATATAAAAACACTGAGAGTCTGTATTCACATTGAGATAGCATGAGAATTAGCACCATGTCAGTGTAGAAGCTCTTTCAAAAATCCTGTTAAATTCTATTGGCCTCATGCTATCCTGATGTGAATACAGGCCTACGTCATTAACAAAAATGACATGAAAATACATTTTAAACATGAAATGAAAAAAAGACCACCGTTCAAGAAAAGTAAAAATGGAACATTCAACAAGTCCTAAAACAATGTCACACATTAAAAGGGGTTTTCGTAAAACCTCCTTCAAAGCCTTTTCTGAAAAAAAAAAGGTAAATAGGTGTTCAGTCTTCTGCAATAAAAGAAATGATTATGGTGTGTGTGTGTGTGTGTGTGTGTGTGTGTGTGTGTGTGTGTGTGTGTGTGTGTGTGTGTGTGTGTGTGTGTGTGTTGTGTGTGTGTGTGTGTGTGTTGTGTGTGTGTGTGTGTGTGTGATGATAGTTGCTTATCGAAGAAGAAGAGTTTACGTTTATAGGGTCGATTTATCCAAAGTGTTGATTTATCCAAGAGAGATTTATCTGATTTCTTTTTACAGAGATAAAGCAGGCTTGTAAATAGAACCAAGCCTTTTGGTCAGTTAATCTGGAAGGTAATTTGTGTGAAATGTCAAGAAGCGTAATTCATTCACTCATTTATTGATTGATTCTCCCCTCTCTCTCTCTCTCTCTCTCTCTCTCTCTCTCTCTCTCTCTCTCTCTCTCTCTCTCTCTCTCTCTCTCTCTCGTCATTTTCGGTTCCTAGTAATGCCAATGCTGCAACAAAGCCCAGTTAATTGAAATTCCTTGGGACTACTCCATGACTTGCTCAGTTAATTTCAATGTGTTAGGTTTATTTTGAGTTTGTTTTTAGATTGTGCAAAAATTTAGATTAACTCAACACGCAGATAGTTTTAAATTCGGATAATTAAAAGTCCATAGGTGGTTCAAAGGCTCTTTCAATTAACCGGGTTTTACTGTACATGGTCAGTTCAGTGGTGTTCATGATCTCTTTGATACAGAATCTATACAACCTATTTTGACCTACATCATATTAAGAGGAGACGTACATATAAAAAAATATATACAGATAGATACTGCATCAAAGTGACCACAGGTCATCTACGTCATGAAAGGTAGAAAAAAAGCTCATCACACAATAATATGCAATCAAATAGAGAAAACATGGAATTTACATCACAATGAAAACTGGTCATTCTTGCTGATTACCGGTCATCTGCGTTGTAAGGAGCAGAGAAACACCCATACCACAACAACATTCTGTCTGTCAAACATTTTTTAAAATATGGAATTGGCATCAAACTGATCACTGGTCATTGTCACTGACCACTGCAACAACACTATGTCTGTCAATTTTTTTTTTGAATTATGGAATTGGCATCAAACTGATCACTGGTCATTGTCACTGACCACTGGTCATCTAAATTGCAAGAAGCACAGAAATATTCATATAATAAACAGTAAGTAATTACGTTTTCCACACTGGTCACTGATCATTGTTGCTAACCACTAGTCATACTACGTTTTAAGAAGCATATACACCCTATAACACATCAATACAGAATGAGACAGTGAAAATATGAAATTGACGTAAAACTGACCACAAGTCTTTCTTGTAGACCACTGGTCTTCTACATTAAAAAAAGCATTAAACATATCAATATGGAGAGAACTTAGGAAAATATTAGATATACATGAAACTGACCACTGGTCAATCTTGTTGACCACCGGGCATCCATATGGTAAACTGTACAGAAGCGTTTATAACACACCAATATGCAGTGAAATAGTGAAAACGTGAAATTTTCATGAAGCTGACCACTAGTTTTGGCACTGACCAGCAGTTATCTAGGTTGTGAATTTTATACAATTACCATTAGAGCATACGCAGCCTAAGTAGAGAACATTTGGATTTTACAATAAACTGAACTACTTCGTGGTCACCCCGTTCGATAGGGAGAGTATTGGACAGGTAACGTTTATGGCCAATGTTTAATACCATGTCAATATAAACTTACCAAAATAACATAAGCAACATTTTTGTGTGTTTGCCTACTTTCCAGCGTGAATTATAATTAATTGGATTTGATAACTAGTTTGATTGAACTACTTGACACTTGCATGTTTGATTTTTCTGATTGATTATGCACTGTGAAGATTTCTCAATGTGACCATTCAATAGAAAAACACACAATAAGCTCCTGTCTCATTCCATCACTTTTATTGGATTTTATTATCATTTGGCTCTTAGTTTGTTAAGGAAAGACAAGAAAACTAATAACGAAATTGAAAATAAATAAATAAATAAAAATATGGGGCACTTCCCACACTTTCTCTCACAATCGGAGATTGTGTGGGGGCGCCCTCATACTTTCTCTCACCATGGGAGAAAGTGCGAAAGGGGAAGGACCACACTTTCTCTCAATCCCGCACTTTCTTCTTAAGTGGAGAGAAAGTGAGCCCCCACACTTTCTCCTAAAGTGAGAGAAAGTGTTGGAATGAGATAAACTGTGGCCCAACATCAAACTTATTGAGAGCAAAGTTATGTTGACGACAAATTGGCCAAGGGGCGACAGATTGGACAGTGAAGTGGGGACCCAGTCTGTCGCCCTCAAAAGCTTAGAATTGGCGACAGAAAAGGTCCTGGTGTTTAGACCAAATCTGCCCGGGCGA
>JAMYXO010007698.1:0-2500 GCA_033310375.1 Conus canariensis
GTGAAGGGGGGTTAAGTTTGTGTAATGTAAGGGGGGGTGGGTTTTAAATGTGTTTGGAGTTTTTTAAAAAATGTTGGGTTTTGGGTTTTTTAAAAAGTTTGTGTAAATGTTGTAATTTGGGGTGGTTGGGGGAATTTTGGGGTGTTTGGGGTGGTAATTAATGTGTTTAATTGTGTAGTGGTGTTTTTGTTGGAAGTGAATGTTTTGTTAAGTGGGTTTTTTAAGTGTAGTGTGTGGTGTGGAAATGAAGTGTGTAAATTAAGGTGTGTTTAAGTGTTAAATTAAGTGGTAAGTTCTGTTAAGGTTTGGTTTTAAGGAATTTTAAAAAGTGTGTGTAAGTGTTGTAAGTGTGTGTAAGTGGGTTTTTAAGTTAAAATAAGTGTGTTTTTTTGGGGGGGGGGGGAAATTTTAATGTAAGTGTGGGAGGTGTGTAATGTAAGTGTAATTGTGTAAGGTTTGGGGGGGTTAAGTAAGGGGTGTAAGTGTGTGTAATGTAAATTGTGGGTGTAAGTGTAAAATGTGGAATGTTTAAGTGTTGTAAGTATAGTGTGTAATGTAAGTGGGGGAAAGTTGGGGAAAAAATAAGTGTGGTGTAAGGGGGTGTGGTTTGGGAAAAAGTTGTAAGTGTTTGTAAGGGGTTTTAAATGTGTGTAATTGTGAATGTAAGTGGTCGTAAGTTTGGGGGAATTTTGTAAAGTTTGTGTGTGTGGAAGTTTTGTGTAAGTGTTGGGGTAATGGGGGAAAAGGGGGTTTAATTAGTTTGGGGGGTAAGTTTGTAAGGGTTTTTTGTAAGTAAGGGTGTGTGTTAAAAGTGTTGGGGTGGTTTTTTAAAAAATGGGGTAAGGTAAGTTTTGTGTGTAATGTAAGTGGGGTGTGGGTTTTGGGGGGTGATGTTTTTAGTTAAGTGTAATGTGTTTTGGGGGTGTTTGTTGGGGGGGGTGTAAAAGGGGGGGGGTTTTTGTGGTGTGTTGGGGTAAGTGTAATTTTTTTTTGGGGTAAGGTTTGTGGAAGGGGTTTTGTGTTTAAATTTTTAAGTTTTGTAAGGGGGTTTCGTGTAAATGTGTAAAAGTGTGAGGGTTTCTGAAGTGTGTAAGTGTAAGGTAATGTTTTGGGGGTGTTGTTTAAAATTTTTAATGTTGTGTAAGTGTAAGTGTTTGTAAAGTGTGTGTTTTAAAATTGTGGGGTGTGTGTGTGTTTGTTGAAAGGGAATTTTGGGGGTTTTAAGGGGTGGTAAGTGTATGTTGTGGAATTTTGGGGGTAAGTTTGTGTAAATGGTGTAAGTTTAAGTTTGGGGAGTTAAGTTGGGGAAGGGTGTGTAAATGTTTAAGTGTAAGTGAATTTTTGGGTTTTGGGGTAAGTGGGGAAGGGTTGGGAAAAAGGGGGGGGGTTGGGGTTTGGTAGTGTAATTTAATGTGTGTGTAAAATTGTTTTGTGTATGTAAATGTTAAGTTAAGGGGGTAAAGGGGGGTTAATGTGGTTAGTGTAAGCGTGTGTAATGTAAGTGAAGGGGTAAGTGTTTTTGAAGTGTGTGTAATTAAGGGAAGTGTGGTGGTGTGTAATTTAATTTGTGTGTTTGGGTTAATGTGGTGTAAGTGTGTGCGTGTGTGGTGTAAGTGTAAATTGTGTAAGTGTGTGGTTTTAAATTTTTTAAATGTAAGTGGAACTGTGTCTTTTAAAATTTTAAGTTGTGTTAAGTGTTTTAAAAAGGTGTGTTAGTGGAAGTGTTAGTTTTGGGTAAGTTTTTAAATGTAATGTTTTAAAATGGGAAAATGGTTTGGTAAAGGGGGTTTTTTGTTGTGAAATTTTGGGGGTAAGTGTTCTTTTAATTTAATTTTTAATGTGGGGTGTAAGTTAAAAATGTGGATTTGGGGGGAATGTAAGTGTGTGGGGGTAAGTGTAAATGTGTGTAAGTGAAGTAAGTTTAATGGGTGTAAGGTTTAAGTGTTTAATGAAATGTGTGTAATGTAAGTGTTAAGGTAAGTGTGTAAGTGTAGTGTAAGTTTGTTGTTGTAAAATTTAAGGGGGGTGGGTTAAATGAAGGTAAGGGGGGTTGGGGTTTTTGTGGTAGTTAAAATTTTTAAGGTGTGTGGGGTAAGTTTTTGTGTAAGGGGTGGGGTAAAAATAAGTGTAGGGTGTGTAAAGTTTTAAGTGTAAGTTGTGTGTAAGTTGTTTAAAATTTGTGTGTGTGAAAGGGTTTTGGTTGGGGTAAGTTGTTAATTCTTTGGGGGTAAAAGGGGGTTGTGTGTGTTGTGTAAGTGTAAGTGTGGTGGGAGTTAAGTGTGTTGTAAATGTGGGGTTTTTTAAGGGGTGTGGGGGGTGTAATTTTTTTGTAGGAAATTTTAAATTTTTAAGGGAAATGTTTTGTTTTGTAAGTGTAAGTGGTTTTTTAAAAGGGGTTAAAAAGAAAATGTGTTTGTGAAGTTTAAGGGGGGGGGAAGGGGTTGGGGGTGTGTGGAAGTTTGGTAGTGTAAGTGTGTAATGTTGGGGTGGGGTTTTGTGG
>JAMYXO010007698.1:7500-11792 GCA_033310375.1 Conus canariensis
TGTGTAAGTGTGTGTGTAAGTGTAAGTTGTGTGTGGAAGTGTAAGTGCGTGTGTGTGTTAAGTGAAGGGAAAATGTAAGTGTGTGTTAATTTGTAATTAAGGTTTTTGTTAAATTTTGTGGTAAATTGGGATGTAAGGGTTTTGGTTTTAAAGTAAAGAGTTTAATTTTGTAATTTTAATGTGTTTTTAATGAAGTGTTGTAAGTTTGTTAATGTAAGTTAAGTGTTTTTTAAGTAAAATTAGGGTGCGTGTGTAAGTGAAGTGTGTTTGTAAAAGTGGTTTAAAGGAAGTGTGTAAAAGTGTAATGTTAAATTTTTTATTGTAAGGTTGTTTTAATTTAAGTGTTTAATTTGTTTGGTAATGTTTAAGTTTAAAATTGGAAAAATTTCTTAATTTGTTAAATTTAAAGGGGTTTTAATGTAACTGGTTAAAGTGTAAGAAAGTTTTGTAAGTGTAGTGTTTGTGTAAGTGTGTGGTAAAGGGAAATTTTTGAATTAAGTGTGTGGTGTGTTTTAATTTTTAAGTGTAATGTGTGGGGTAAAATTGGGTAAGTGGTTAAGGTGTGGTTTAACGTTAAAAATTTGTTTGGGAATGTAATTGTTTATTTAAGTGTGTGAATTGGGGGAATGAAAGTTTGTTGTTAAATCGTATTAATGTGGTGTGGTTAATTTGGGGAAGTGTTGGTGTAAAACGTTTTAATGTAATGGTTTTTAAAGGTTAAGTGTGTGGTAAGTGTAATTTTGTGGTGTGTGAAAGTTAAGTGGTGTGTAAGTTAAGAAATTTGTGTTTGGAAATGTAATGTGAAGTGTAAGGGGTAAGGGGGTGTGGTAGTTGTGTAATTTAAGTGGGTAAGTTAAATTGTTAATAAAAATGTTGAAGTGTGTGTAAGTTTGGGTTTTTAATTTTGTAATGTAAGTGTGTGTAGGTAATTTTGCGGTAAGTGTTAAATGGGGGTAAGTGTGTGTAAGTGTAATGTAAAGGTTAATGTTTTTATTTTTAAAGGGTGAAATGTAAAATGTGTAATTAATTTTTTTAAATGTTCACTGTAGTGCCAATCAAGGTGAAGTGTCATGTTAAGTGTGATGTGATTTTAAAAGGGGTTAATGAAAGTGTAAGTGTGTAAGTGTGTTAAGTGAATGTAATGTGTAACGTAAGTGTAAGTGTTGGATGAAAATGGAACTGTAAGGTTTTGGGGGATGGGTTTTGTAAGTGTAGTGTAATGTGTGTAAACGTGTTGCGGAATGTAATTTTTTTAAGTGTGTGTAAGGTAAGGTGTGTTTTAAGTTAAAATGTGCAACGTGCAATGTAAAATTAAGTATCATGTGTAAGTTAAATGTTGTAATAATGTGGAAAATGTAAGTGTTGGGAATGCAGTGTTGGGTTTAAAATGTTTTAAGTTGGGGGGTGTGTAGTGTAAGTGTGTGTAAAGTTTTTTAATTGGTGTGTGTTTGTAAGTGTAGTGGTGTTTTGGGGTTAATTGTGTGGGTGTTAATTTTAAAGTTTTAAAAATGTGTTTTAAATGTAAGGTTTAAAAAGTGTAAAATGTAAGTTTGTGTAAGTGTGTAAGTGTAAGTGTAGAAAGAAAGGTAAGTGAGGTTTAAATGTAAGTGTGCGGGGTTTTTAAGGTAAGGGTTTTTGTGAAGTGAAAAAGTTTTTAAGTGTAAAGTGTTTTAAGGGGTTGGGGTTTGAAAGTGTTTTAAGGGGGTTTAATTTTTTTAAGTTTAAGTGTGAATGTAAATGTGTTGTTTGTAAGGGGTTTGTTTGTGGGGTAAGGGTGAGTTTTTTGTGGAAATGTGTGTGTGTAAGTGTAAAATGGAAAAAGAAGGGGTTTTTCTTAAGTGTAAGGTGTAAGTGAATGTAAATGTCGTGTGTAATGTGCTATTAAAATTTTGGGGTAAATTTTGTAAATGAAGGTAATTTTCTATCTAAGGTGTGTGTGTAAGGGGGTAAAGGTGTGTGTTTTTAAGTTGGGTGTGTAAGTTTTAAATGTGCGTGAAGGGGGTAAGTGTTGTGTAAGGTTTAATTTAAGGGGTTAAGGGGGGTTTTTGTAATGTAAGGGGTAAGTGGGGGGTGTAAGGTGGTGTGTAAGTTAAGTTTTAATGTAAGTGTAAGGGGGGGTGTGTAAGTGAATATTTGTATTTTAAAAGGTTTAAGGAAGTTTGGGGGTAAGGAAGGGGGTGTAAGGGTTTAAAGTTTTGGGGGTAATGTGTTTAAATGGGTTTTAAGTTAAGTGTGGTGTAAGTGTAAGTGTGTGTTTTTAAGTGTGTGAAGGAATTTGGTAATGTAATTGGTTTGTAATTTTAAAGTGTGTTGTAAATGTAAGGGGAAAAAAGGGTTTTGTCCCCAAAATGTTAAGAAAGGTGTAAATTTTGTAAGTGGGGGAATGTAAGGAGTGTCAAGTGGGAATTGTGTTGGGAAGTTTGTAATGTAAGTGTTGTAATAGTTAATGTAGGTGTGTTTTAAGTGTAAAGGTGTTTAAGTTTAAAAAAAAAAAAAAAAAAAAAAAAAAAAAAAAAAAAAAAAAAAACAAAAAAAAAAAAAGGAAAAAAAAAAAAAAAAAAAAAAAAAATTTAAGTTTTTTGTGTGTTTTCTGTAAGTGTAAATGTTAAGTTTAATGTTTTTAATGAAGTGTGTTTAAAATGTAAGTGGGGGATGTAAGTGTAAGTGTGTGAAAATTTAAATTTTAGTGGGAATGTAAAATTTTATGTAATTTGGAAGGGGTAACTTTAATGGTTTTTAAGTGATAATGTTTGGGGTTTAAGGGGGTAAGTGTGAAGTGTAAAGTGTGGTTTTTGTAATGTTGTAGGTGTTTAAGGGGTTGTGTAAATTTTTAAGTTTTAAGTGTAATGTGTGTAAGTTAAGTCTTGTTGTAAGTGTAGTTTGGTAAGTGTGTTTTTTATGTTTTGTGTGTAAGGAATGGGTGTTGTAAGTGTAATTGTTGTAATGTAGTGTGGTTTTAATGTTGTAAGTAAGTTAAATGTTCTGTGTTAAGTTAAGTAAAGTGTTTTTAAATGTGGTGTAGGGAAATGTTTGGGTGAATTGGAAAAATGTGTTTAAGTGTAAGGCGTGTGCAATGTAATGTTTTAATCAATTTGTGTAAGTGTAAGGGGGTGTGGTTTAAAAGGGGTTGGGGTGGAAGGTGTGTTAAGTGAATTTTGGGGGTAATGTAAGTGTGTGGGTAATTTTTTAAGTGGGAATTTGTAAGTGAGTTGTTAAGTGTGTAAAGGGGTGGTAAGTGTTTTGTGAAAAGAAGTGTAGTAAATTTTTTTTTTGTATTAAAAGTGTGTGTAATTGGTTAATTAAGTGTAGGGGTTAATGTTTTTTATTTTTTTGGGGTGTAAATGGTTTAAATTAAGTGTGTGTGTTTAATTCGTTAAGTGTGTAAGGGGTGTAAGGGGTGTGGGGGTGTAAGTGTAATGTGTATGTTTTAAGGGGTGTAAGTGAATTAAGTGTAATGTAAGTGTAAGTTGGTGCATGGTACTTTTAATTTGTGGATTTTTAAGGGGGGTAATTTGTAAGGGTTTGGTGTAAGTTAATTTTGTGTGTAAAAATGTGTGGTAAGTTTAATTTGTGTTAAATTTCATTTGTTTTGTGTAAGTTAATGGTGTTGTAAGTTTTTAATGGTGTGTGAAAATTAAATGTAAGTTTTTTTGGGGGTGTTTTTGTTTTGTAAGTTAAGTGGTGGGGTTTAAAATGTTTTAAGGGAAAGTTTAGCGTTTAAGTGTGTTGTGGTGTGGTGTGTAAGTTGAAGTTTTTGTTGTAAAGTGGGAAAGTGTGTAGTTTTTCTTGAATTTAAATGTGTTGTAAATGTAAGTGTTTTAAATTTTGTTTTAAATTAAGTAAATTTTTAATGTAATGGTGCAAAGTGTTAAGTGCATTTAAGTGTGTAAAGTAAGTGTGTTTTTTAATGGTGAAGTGTAAGGTTGTAATGTCAGTGTTTGGGGGTTTTGTTGTGTGTTAATTAAGTGGGGTTAAGTGAAGGTTTTTTTTTGGGGGTGTAAGGGGTGGTAAGTGGGTAAAGGGGGTTTGGTAATGTTTTTTTTTGTGTGGTTGTGTGTGTAATGTGGTGTTAATTAAAGTTTTGTTAAGGTAAGTGTGTGTGTAAGTGGGGAAGTTTTGTTGGTTAAGTGTAAGTGGTGTTGTGTAAGTGTGTTGGGGTTTGTGGGGTTTTTATAAGGGTGTTTTAATTTTAAATTTTTTGTGTGTAAGTTAATTAAGTGGTAATGAAATTTTGAAGTGTGTGTGTTTAAATGAAATGTTTAAAATGAAGTGTGGGAAGGTGTGTGGGTTTG
>JAMYXO010007699.1:0-11791 GCA_033310375.1 Conus canariensis
TTTTGTGTTTTGGGGTAAGGAAATTAAAGAATGAGATACAGCACCAGACATACGACCGTTCTTTTTCATGTCTGAAATGAAATCCAGGTCATAAATCCTTCGTTTCCCCGGGTTGTCTACAGAAAAAGCGTTGAAACACAGATTTTTGTAATTTCTAATCAACTGCTCCATCACTATATTGTGCTTTTTGCTTAAAACCTAGTTAGTGATCCTAACAAATAATCTGATTTTTAAGGGATAAATTATCCTGTCCATCGTGTAAACATTTTCTTTACATTCCGTTTTTTTTTTTTCATCTAAAGGACAGTTTCTTGTCTTTAAAAGAAATAACTCATTTGGTATTGCTGCTATTGGGCTTTTTTGCCTTCGCTTTTTCACTAATTTTTTTTTTCGTTTTTACTTGTTTTTTTTTTCTGATTTCTTTTTGTGTGTTTTCTTCATCCCCTTTCTGTACTTTTTGTTTTCTTTTAACAAAACCGGGGGTCCTATCAAAGTTTCGAAATGAGATTTTACCAAGGACTCGTTAAAGATATCTAACTTGTGTATATTATTGTTGTTATATTTTTTGCTGCTTGATTTTTTTTTTTTGTTTGAGACTGAAATTTGAAAGAAGGGGGGGACGGGGTAAGGAGGAGGGGGTGGGGATAGGGTAAGTACAACAGAAAGTTTGCGAGATAAACAGTAGTTTTTTCATCTTCTTTCACTTTTTTCCCCCGGGCGCTTTGTTCTTTCCTAATGCTTTTTTTATTGCTTCAATTAGTTTTTTTTTAATCGTTCCCCTTTATCTTAAAAACTTAAGTCTGCTTTTCTATGGTTTGCAGTTAAAAAAAAAAATTTATCACTTATACTTTTCCTTTTTTGCTCTTTTATTCAATTACTTTATTCACCCATGTTTTTTAAAAGCCGAATTCCTTCTTTGCATATTTCTTTCATTTGGTTTAAAAACCAAAATCTAATGTAATGAAAATTTTTTCTCTGTTTGTCTTCTGTTTGTCTGTCGTCTGTCTCTCTCCCCCTTTGGGGTGGCTTTTTCTCGTCTGCCTTGTGTTTATCCACTTTTTTCTTCCCGTCCCTTTCACTCTTGGGGCTCACATCCGCAGTGATGTCTTTTGGGGCTTTCTATTTCTTTTATTTTCGTTTCTGTTTATTACATTTTATTTCTTTGCTTTTCCCCTTTTAAATTTAGTACATTTTGAGGGGGGAGAGAGAGAGAGAGAAGAGAGAAAGAGAGAGAGAGAGAAGAGAGAGAAGACAGAAGGGGGGGGGGGGAATTCAGACCTTAAAGAAAACTGAAATTAAAACGTGAAGAAATCATTATTTGAGAAATCCACCACCGCTTCTGTCTGTTTCCCAGATGAACAAAATCAAAAAGGACTTGGCTTTGACAGTTAATTTTGTTTAAACCCCATTTAAATTGCCTTTCTCGCGGGTTTTTTTTTTTTTCCCTTTTCTTGTAGAAATGGCAGTGTAGGTAAATGTCCGTGCATTTCATTCCCATAAAATCCCCGTCCACCTTAAAGCCAAAAAGTGTGTGTGGTGTTGTTTTGGTGTGTGTGTGTGTGGTGTGTGTGTGTTGTGTGTTTTTTGTTGACGCCTTATTGATTTCGGTGCTGGAATACTTTCAGCTAGTAGACTTACCGAGTAACCTGATAAATCTAGCTTTTGTAGTTTTCGAGTCTCCGTCGGCTGTTTCAATACAGGGGGATTTTTTCCTTTGGGGAGTCAACATTAATGTCCTTAATTTTTCACTCATTTTCCCGAAAATCGTTCAAAGGACTATAAGAGAATTCCGTGTATAAATGCGCGTTTAACATCTGGCACACCCCAAAACCCTATCCCAACTTTGGGAAAAAAAAATCGTTCCAGGGGTGGATGACCCGTATACGCATGGGGGGTACACAATGAAAATAAAAAAAAAAATTAAAAAAAAGGGAAAAAAATTAAGCATTAATCTTGGCTGAAGACACAGAGAACATGAATAAAATGCCAAAAGCAGCTCTTCGTTGATTTTACCCAGGTAGGAACCCCTTGTTAAACGAGAGCGGGGGACTGTAAGGCACACAGCTTGGTGTCTAATCGAGGGTAGGCGCCACTACTACTCAAATTGATAACAACAAAAATACTACTGCAACGCCTCTACTAACTACTACTACTACTACTACACTACGTTAAACTGCTCCCGCTGCTCCCGCTGCCGCCGATGATAAAGACAACGATGACAAGATGACGACAGTGATGAAATAACAACACACAATTTTCAATAACAACAACAAGAACAACAACAAAAAAATTAATAAAGAATGATAAAGATAAGATAATAACAATGATAAAAATAGTAATATAAAACAACAAAAAAAATAAGGAGATAATAACAAAAAGAACAAAAAACAACAAAAAAAATAACGAAATAATAACAATGATATTCTTGTTGACGAAAAGCAATGGAAAAACACGTCGACAAAACGCTTAAGTTGGGGGATCAAAAAAAAAATTCTTCAGTTTTCTTTGCTTACATCCTGATTTAAGATTGCCTGTATGTGAGATTGCCAGTGTATTTTCACTTCCTTTTCATCTGGAACATAATGGATATCAGTGTTAAAAAGAAGCACTGTTCAAATGTAAACTAGGCAAAATGGAGCTAATGGTGTGTGGTGGTGTGTGTGGTTGTGTGTGGGGGTGTGTGTTGTGGTGGGGGGTGTGTTTTGTGTGTGTGTGTGTGTGTGTGTTGTGTGCCGCGGCTGCGTCTGCTGCGGCGGCGTGCGTGCGTGTGCGTGTGTGTGTGGGGTGTGTGTGCTTGTGTCTGTGTGTCTTGTTTTTTGCGTGTGTGCGCGTGCGAGCTGCTGCTGCTTGTGTTATTGGGGGTTTTGGGGGGGGGTGTTTTGGGGGGGGGTTGTGGCGGTTGGAGGGGGAGAGAGAGAGAGAGAAGGAGGAGAGAGAGAGAAGAGAGAGGAAAAGGAGAAAGAGAGAGTAAGAAAAAAGGGGGCAAGAAGGGATGAACATACTTTCGGGAAAACAAAAAGGCGAAGGGCGAGACATATACGAAAAAAAAACGAGGTCAAAACTTCTTTTCTATTTTCACAAAAAAAGTTGTAAAGAGTTTTCGTGATTGAATTTAAGGGGTTCTGAAAAAAACACGTTTTTTGTGGCAAAAAAAAACTCTGACAAATAAAATTTAGAAAGAGGGGGGGTTGTTTACCGCCAAGAACATACTGAAAAACAAAGTACGGGCCAACACATGTCTGCCCCAAACACGTGCTTGCCCTTACTTTGTTTTGTCTATGTCCTTGCGGTAACAACCCCCTCTTTTTCAAAATTTTTGCTTCTTTTTTCCCTCCCCCCTCACCCACTCCGTTTTAAAAATTTAAATAATGAAAAATGATCTAAATTAAAGGGGTTAATGAGTCCATTTCCATGCGTTGGCGTTTCTTAACGTCCATTTTTGTCGCATAACCATTGTTCCTTTTGAATTTGGGACGTGCTCCCCTTAGATTTGTTACGTTTTGAGGGTTTTTGTATGTATGGTATGTATTATTGTATGTAGTATGTATTAGTATGTATGTATGTATGTAGTATGTATGTACAGCTCAATGACTTTGAACACTTCCTGCAGGACTTCACCAAAAAAAAAGCTGGGGGGCAGAGACCTGGCCCCCAACACACCGATGAGGGAAAAGCTTCATGGACATGGGGGGCCCCCCGTACAACACCTTCGCCAGTGCCTCGGGGTTTTCCTGCTGAGGGGAACGAAAAAAATACTATATGTATGTATGTAAGTATTATTATGTATGGTATTTAGAATGTATATGTTTTAAAATTAGGTATGTTTTTGTCCATTATTCCTTTTCGTTTTCTATTCCCTTAATTTTTTCCGTATTTTATTCATTTTGCTTTCCCCCTTTACTTTTTTTTCTTTTTTTCCCTTGCCCCTACCGGGTCCACCAAATGTAGTTTTGGGTCAGAAACTTATCCCTGTCACTTGGGTTCTATGCTGAAACTATTGGGGGTGTTCTGGTTTGATTACTGTTTGGTGTTCCTCCCTTTTTTATGTCAATTTCGTCATTTTCCCCTTTGTTTTTTTTTTCTTTTACCATTCTCTTTTAAAGTGAAAAGCATATTTTCTTTTCGAAAAACCAATAATATTCATCATAAGAGATTTTTTTTCATTATTTTTTTTTTAGTGTGATTGATCTCCCCCTCCCCCCCCCCCCCCCCCCCACCCCTTCTTTCCACTCTCGCCCTTCTCATATTTTTTTTTCGGGTTTTTTTAGACAGCTAATGACAATAATTTTCTCCAGGCATGCTTAACCAAATATATCTTAACAACGATTTTGCTTTTTTTCCCCCTTGCGTCACAAAACCACTTTTTTTGTCGTGAAATTGAGTCCCTTTTGCCACTTTCTTTTATCGCTCCTTGTTTGTTTTCCCTTTCCATATTGTTTTTCTTTCACCATCCACTTTTTCACCCTTTTTATTTTTTTAAACTGACATATTTTCCCCCTTTACTCTGTGAGTTTTGAAAGGTCTGTTCATGGAAAGAAGCGAAAAAGAAAATGTACACTTAAAAAAAGAACTAGGCAGGCAAAATGGGGAGGTAAAAACCCCCCAACCTTTAAGTAAACGTAACAATTCTAAAAACTAAAGACGTTGTAAAGAAATGGCACAACACATCTACGACACTGAGGACACTTAGTCAAAGGAAAATAACAATCACAACAAAAACGACAACTGCTGAAATACATTACACCCACTACTGCACTCGACTACTACTGCGCTGCTTTCTGCTGCTGCTTTAAAACTACTAAATACTACAACTACCCACTACTACCACCCCTACTAGACCCTTCATGTAACAAACTACCAATCAAAATTTTTGAACAAAAGCATACAGAAAAGGGAAAGAAAAAAAACCCCCCAAAAAAACAAAAAAAGTTTTGCAAATGAAAAAGGGCCTATTTTCATTGTTGTCGTAGATTACAGTTTTCAAAAACAAATTTATGAGTTTCTGCCCCCTCCCCCCTCCCACATTTTTTAAGTTTTTTCTTTCATTTTACTGTTTACAAGTCGCACCCCCCTCCCCTCTCTCCTCTTCTCTGTCTTCCCTCTCTCTTTTCTCTCCTCTCTGTGTCCCCAGACCAGGCAGACAAAAAGATACGCCCCCACACACACACACACACACAAACCCCCACACACACACACACACACACAACACACAGAGAGAGAGAAAAGAGAAAGAAAAGGGGAGAGAGAAAAGACAGACAGACAGAAAAAGACAGACAAAGGCAGGTTACACCACATACACCACACAAACCCCCCCGCACGCACCCCCAAAAAGAGAGAGAGAGAGAGAGAGAAAGAGGGAAAAGGAGAGAGAGAAAGAGAGAGAGAGAAGATCTTTGGCCCGAAAACTTTAGCTGGTAACACACAGAAAGGGTACTCTTTTTCCCTTACCTTTGTGCACATTTTCTCTTTAAACAGCATGGAATAGGCCCAAACACTTCATCAGTTGATCTCGTTGATAACACAACGTTTTTCTTGCGATAATTCGTGTTCAGACAACAACAAACGCTGCATGGAAATTCTTTACTGTTGAATCGACTGATAACTGGTTTTTGTATTTCCGAGGGTGTTGTAAAGAACACAATGTTCACAAAGGTCAAGGGAAGGAAGATCATTTTAATAGGATTCAGACTATGGTTTTAATGGCCCAAAATTCTCTCTCTCTTCCTCTCTCTCTCTTCCAAATCTCTCTCCTCTCTCTCCCTCTCCTCTCTCTTCTTCTTCTTCTTTTCTTCTTTTTCTTCTTCTTCTTCGCTTTGTCTTCTTCTTCTTTTCTCTCCCCCCCTCCCCTTTCCCCCTCACTGTTCCCCTGTCAGGCCAGGGAAATACCCAAATAACGGGGCGAAAAATCACGTTGTAATTTGGGCAGTCGTTCAAAAAAAGCAAATAACATTCATGCGGGTGTGTGTGTGTGGTGTGTTTGTGTGTGTGTGTGTGTGGGTGTGTGTGTGTGTGTTCGTGCGTGCGTGCGTGCGTGCGTGCGTGTGTGTTTGTGGGTGTGTGGGTGTGTGTGTGGGGGGGGTGGTTGTGTGGGGCCCAAACAGACAGACAAAAAGAGAGAGAAGAGGGGAGGGGAAGGGGATGGGGAAAGGGGGGAGGGGCAGAAGAGAATCGAGAAGGAGAAAAGGGGAAAAAGGGGGAGAGAGAGAGAAAGAGAGAGAGAAGAGAGGAGAGAGAGAGAGAAGCGGGGCGGAAGCGGGAAAAGGACTTTATTCAGTGTAGGCCATTAGCCCATTCTGAAAGGGGGGGCGAGAGGAGAAAGAGAGAGAGAGAGGAGAGAGAGAAAAAGAGAGAGAGAGAAAGAGAGAGAGAGAAAAGAGAGAGGAGAGAGGGGAGAGAGAGGAGAGAGGAGAAAGCGAAGCAGAAGCGAAACGGAAGCGGAATTTTATTCAGTGTAGGCCATACCCATTCTAAAGGGGGGTGCGAGGGGAAGAGGAGAGAGAGAGGAGAAGAGGAGAGGAGGAGAGGGGGAGAGAGAGAGAGAGAGGGGAGGAGAGAGAAAAGCGAAGCGGAACGAAAGGGAAGCGGAACTTTATTCAGTGTGGGGCCAACCCATTCTGAAGGGGGTGCAATATTTTGACAATACACTTTTTAAATTAAACAATGGATAATTAATTAAATTTTAAAAACATAACATGACAGCTGAGGGGATTAATCTGTCCTAAAAAAATTTAACCAAACCCCCAATTAACTGAGTATACATGCTCTTTTTTTAAACGCTTTTTTACAAAATTTTTGCAAGTATTCTTCAATGTTGTTCATTTTGATTTTCCCTGAGCTTACGACATTAAAAAGACATCGTTTTTGAGGTATTTGGGGGGAATAAAATCATTTTTGCAACTTGGAAGGCAGGACAGCACAACAAAAAATGTTGTTTATCTTTTTTTGGCGTTCTTACACAGGGGGACATCCTACCCTCTTCATCAGTATTATATACTGATACTTCGTTACAGATATCAGCTATTTCGAATTCCCTCTGGTCATAAATTTTTTAAATGCTGTCAATGCAAGCAAAAATATCTTTACAATTTTCTAGACGACTTAATTTCTATAAAAAAAAAAAAACACACCCTCACTGTTTTTGAATGTATTTCCCCATTTTTTCCACCCGTTTTCGATCACCTCTGACGAAGCTCTTTTAAAAAGGGTTTGATGTTTCAACACCTTATTAAAAATTTAAAAAAACCCCGAACCCATTTGATACAAAAAATCGCGAATTTCTAGCCCCACATTTCTTTTCTCGTAATTTTTAAACTAAGCAACTTTTGTACGCCTTATGTGGTAATCTTCCCCATTTTCACAAAATTTTCAACCAAAAACTAATACATCGCAACATGAGTTGTATTCCAGGGTTGGGCCTGCATCCCCAAACAAGGGCATTCGGCGTTCTAGGGGTTTCACCCCCAAGAATCGTTTTTAACAGAAAAAAATAGGGGGAACTTTTTCATTTCGATAACACTTTATCCATGCCCCAATTCCCGGGTCCATAGAGCGTTGGCTGAACTTGAGCTCAAAAAATTTGAGTAACATAGGTTAAAATTTTCATTTAACCCAAAGTTTTCTCAGATAAACAGAATGCAGTTTTGCTCTGTCGCAAGACCTGACAGGCAGCTGGAAAACTAAGACGCGGGTAAAACAGTGCTGAACCTTTTTCAAAACAATTCACAACACCATTGCCTCAAACCCTTTAAAGAACCATTTCCCCTTGCTGCTAAAAATTCCCCCCCTTTCAAAAAAAAAACATAATGCTCTCTTTTTTTTAATTTTTATCTTTAGTTAAGCCTTTAGCTATACTATGGGAGGTTATTTAAAAATGGGGTTTTGGGGGCCAAATGGGGTTTCTGTCGCAAAGCGATATCGTCAGCCAGTAACAAATAAATAATTCGAGGGTCCCAGGTGACAAGTTTGCCCATGTCGTCCCCTTCCCCAAAGATTTTTGAACTAATTCTTTTTTAAATAAAAAAAACAAAAACAATACAAAAACAAAAAAAGGTCTTCCTGTTTTCCAACCCCGTGTGGCACAAAAATGCGCTGTGAAATTTGCTGCCGAATCTTCTTTTACTTTAAACCCTTAGAAACACACTTCTTTTCACTGAAACAGCTTTCCCTTTTAAAACCCTTCTGTTGAAGAACTAGCCACAGTAGTTTTCTTTAAATGAGTCAAAGGCCTTCTCAAAATCAATGAAAGCCCACCAAATTTACGATTTAAAAGAAAACTGCTTTTGTATTTTTGCCATAAGTAAACATGTGATCCACAGTTGAGTACCCCTTTCTTGAAAAACCCCCTGATATTCCCCCGGGTTTTATTTTAAACTGTTTTTTCCCCTGGGGCTGTTTTCCTTTTGTTTTTTAATAGAAGTACAAATTTCTGCCCGAGCACATTTAGGAACCACCCTATAAATTTTTCCAGATCGTTAACCTTACCCTTTTTTTTTTTTTTAAAAAATGGCACTTTAATTTATTCCATCCAGGCTAGGATATATTCCTCCGTAAAACGGTTTTTTAAAAAAAGGAAAAAGAGAGAGAGAGAGAGAGAGAGAAGAGAGAGAAAAAAGGAGAGAGAGAAAAACAGAAACAACAAACAGACAGACACACCACCTACACACAAAACACAACACACAACATACAACCACACACAGGCACGAGAAGGCACAAGACAGAACACAGACACACACAAAAAGGGCACAAAAACACAAAACAGACACACAGATCGACCGATAGAGAGAGAGGACTGAGGGGGGGCCCGTGAGACAAAGAAAGGGGGATCGGACTTGACAAAACCGAATTAAAAACGTAAATAATCAGAACTTGGGAAAAGCCCATACGTGTTTTGTGCCTTTTTTTTCCAACTCTCCGAAATCAGAGATGGGGGCCACGACAGATTATTTGTGTAAACCCTTTTTTGGGATTGCCCCCCTTTTTTTTCTTGCTGTTAAAAACCCTTCCAGGTGAAATTTTCGGGTAAAAACCTGTCGAAATTCTTGCCTTACGTGTGTGTGTGGGGTTTGGGGTTTTGGGGTGGTGTGTGTGTGTGTGTGTGTGTGTGGGGGTGTTTATGCGTGCGCCTCGTGCGTGCTGCGTGCGTGGGGGCGTGTGTGGTGGGGGTGGGTGTGTGTGTTGTGGGTGGGTTTGTGTGTGTGTGTGTGTGTGTTGTGTGTGTGTGTGTATGCGCGTGTTCGTAAAAGTCTAGACTAAGTCTTGATGCCATATAAAAAAGGGTAAAATGTTTACATTTTTGAACAAAATCACACTATGTAACTTTTTTTCGGGTTTTGATTTCTCACCATATACCTTTTTTTTCCTAAAAAACAAAAAAAAGGAAGGGGAAGCATGGGCATGAAAAATTGGCTTTCTGTGCTCACCAAACTTTTTTCTCCCGCTGCTCTGTTTGCTTCGATTTGTTTCCTTCAAAAAACCTAAACAACTGTCAAATCAATAAATTCAAGCCCGGGTTTTCCCAAGAATGACGGAAAAATCCCGAAAGGAAAAAAAGACGAAAGGATGGGAAAAACAGCACACAACGTATAAGAACACCTATTTTTGTCTGTAATAAATTCCAGGTCATAAAAGCAGTTTAATTACCCTGTTTTTACAGTAAAAGCGATTGAACGCGGACTTTTTTTTTCATTCTGCAATGCCCCGTTTTCAAAGCCTTGGGTTTTTTTTTTTACTCCCCTTTTAAAAAACAGGAGTACTTTTGAAAGGGAACGAAGAAAGCGTGTGTGTGTGTGTGTGTGTTGTGTGTGTGTGGGTGTGGTGTGTGTGGTGTGTGTGTTGTGTGTCCGTGGTCAAAAAGTGTCCACCGCTCCAGACAAAACTATGATTTGATCTTCTGAAATTTTTAGGTATTTTATTATGGTCAAAGGAGATCCCGCTTTTTAGTTTACCGTTACAGCCGTTAAGCTTTTTTCTTTTTTAGGGAATATCTCCGAAAGTACTTGGCCGATCTTTTTAAAATTACAGGGAGTTCAATACGGGGCACGGGTGAGCCCAGTTTAGTTTAACCCCCTTACAGCCGTTTTCTAACGGTAAAAAAGCCTGAACGGTTTCCTTCTTTTTGAATATATTAAAAAGTACTTGGCCGATCTTCCCGAAAATTTGTATAAATGTTCATTATGGTCACGATAACCCGAGTTTAGTTTAAACCCTTTATCTGTTACTAACGGCTGTAAAGGGCCCGTAAAAGGTTTTTCTCTTTTTTAGAATATCTCAGAAAGCACTTGGCCACTTTCTGAAAATTTGTAGGGATATTCATTGGGGTCACAAATAATGTCCGAATTTTTTTGTTACTGTTATACGTTACTAACGGCTTAAAAGGCCTTAACCCTTTTTCTTCTTTATGAATATCTCAAAAGTACTTGGCCGATCTTTGTGAACATTAGCAGGTATGTTCATTATGGGTCCGAATAATGCCCGATGTTTTTATTTACTGTTAAAGCCTTTTACTAACGCGAAACGGCCTGTAACTTTGTTTTTTTTCATGGAATATCCAGAAATACTTGGGGCCCGATCTTTGTAAAATTAGCGGGTATGTTCATTAGGATAAAAGGAAAGATGTCTGAGTTTTAGTTTACCGTTATAGCATTACAATTTTTGTAACGGTCCTTAACGTTTTTTTTTCTTTTTCTTTATGGAATATCTCAAAAGTATTGGCGATCTTTGTGAACATTACAGGATTTCACAGAGTTACGATGAGCCCGATGTTTTATTTTTCCCCGTTATAGCCTTTTCTAACGGCTGTAACGCCGTGGGTTTTTTTCTTCTTTGTGAATATCTCAAAAGTACGTGGCCGAATTTCTGAAAATTTGTAATATTTTCATTATGGGTCCCCGGGATGGGGCCCGATTTTAAGTTTACCGTTAGACCGACCAAGGGCCCAAAAAGGTTTTCTTCTTTTTTTGGAAAATTCAGAAAGTCCCTTGGCCGACTTTCTAAAAATTTGTAAGTATTTCATTTTAGGTCACAGACGATGCGATTTACCAGAATAGCCATTCTAACGGTTAAAAACCCCAGCCCCAAGACTTTTTTTTTCCTCTTTTGGAATATCTCACGTTAATTTAGGATAAACGGGGGGAGTAGTTTTTTTTGCTTTGATCTTGTTTTTTTTTGTGTTAAATCTAGTTAGTGTCCTGACATCAAATTTTATTTTAAAGGATAACCTAGTCCTTTCCTTTTGGGGCGACTTTTTTCTTCGCGTTTTTTTTTTTTCAGTTTAAAAGACAGTCCCCCCCCCCCCCCCCCCCCCTCCCCCCCCCCTCCCCCTTTTTTAAAATTAAATGATGAATTTGATATTGCTTTTTTTGGGATTTACGTCTTCGCCACCTACATATAATTTTGTTTTCTTTTACTTTTTTTTTCCTTCTTTAAAACTCCTTTTATTTTTTTTCCCATCCCTTTTTGAATTTGTTTTTAATCTGTTAATTAACTAATCGGTCCCCTCAAATCTTTCGGCTATGCTGTGGGAAAGGGAAAAAAATATCTCACAGGGCTGTTTAAGAATCAAATTTCCTACATTTTGTTTTTGGGGGTTCAATAACTTTTATTCAAGGAAAAAAAAACGAATACCTTCACAATAATCAACAAAGACATCAAAAAGCCCCAGGCTTAACTGTGTTTGGGTTTTGTTGGTTGTTGTTGTTTTTTGTTGTTTTTTTTCCGGTGTTGTTTATTTGTTCGTTTTATTTTTGTTTTTGAATGGGGTGAGGGGGAGGAAAAAGAAGGTTTGGGGGGAGGA
>JAMYXO010007700.1:0-2500 GCA_033310375.1 Conus canariensis
AGAGAGAGGAGGAGAGAAGGTGGGCAGGACAGAGAATGGGTCGAGAGGAACGTGTCCGGGAGATAGAAGAGACAGCAAAGTCTTAGGGAAAGACACGCTGGAAGAGAAGAAAACTAAGTTTGAAGCCCAGAGGTGGGTGAAGACAGACAAACTGAAATTGAACCCAGAGGTGGGTGAAAGAGACGAAGAAGAAGAGTTCTACGTTGAGATCCCAGAGACGACCACGAAGACCCAGTCCTGAAACCTGGAGCCAGTCAACCAAGGGCCTCACCATCAAGCAGTGCTGAAGAAGACGTGAAGAGACTTTTCAAGAACTGTGGTGTGGTGTGAAAGCGTGGTTGTGTGTGTGAAAACCTGGCCAGGTAAGAAGTCATTTTTATTATAACCCGGGATTAGGAAGTATTGATCTTTTATGTGTTGATTTGTTCATTTTGTGTAATTGGATTTTTCATGTTTGATTATAAGTAGCATAGAAATTGTATTTCTTGTGCTCAGTCGTGTTAGAAGAGAAACGAATGCGTGACATCCCATTCCCAGAGAGAGGTGAATGTTTGGTGGGCGCATGAGTGTGCATATGCGTGTATGAGTGCAAAGATAACCTTGGTGTGTTAAGCCTGACCAATAATACATCAACTTAGTGCACTTAAGCAATACCATCACGATTTCCCCCGTCCTGGACAATGACTATAAATTCATGTTCAACACGATACCATTTATAATCATTTCGACTCACCGCGCTGTCCGGTAACAATACTAATTGCTGGAGTGTTCGTTCCCGTTACGCTGTAGAAGATCTAGGCGGATAACGACACTGACTACCGCTACTCTTTCTCTTAGTCACTGCCTGTCGATCTCTGGCTAGACTTACATCTCTCTCTACTTGACTCATTATACGCCTATCGGCTCATGAGATGGGTGTGGATGGAGTGAGAGGAAGGTAGTAGGGTGAGAGAGGGGGTGGGGGAGGGATTGGTGGACGGATGGACGAGTGGGGGGGGGGGGGGTGTGGCGTACGTGCGTCATTTTGTTCGAGGAATATTTGAGTAGCAAAAACTATAGACCGACAGTTTCAGCACACCATACCACAGTCCCCAAACACACCAAGATGCCGTGTTTCAAACGCAAACAGATTAAAAAACCAGCATGAGCATATTCCTGTGGATACATCACGTAGATATTGTGTAGTAAACGTGGGTGATTGAAAAATGAAGAAATCAGCTGGGGGTAAAATACAGTAGGATTTTCTTTCCTGAAAGAGAAGAGAAACATTAAATTGAAAAAAAGGAAAAAACACAAAAAGGGAAAAATGGAAGTCGGAAAAAAGTCGTAAGGGGCGGAGAGGAGGGGGGGGGGAGAGAAAAAGAGGGGAGGGGGAAGACTGGTACATTTATTTGACAAAGCCCGACAGATGAATGAATAAATGTGGCTTTAGTGCGACCACACATACGCGCACACACACACACACACACACACACACACACACACACACACACACACGCACACACACACGCACGCACACACACACACACACACACACACACACACACACACACACACACACACACACACACATGCACGTGCACGCCATTTGAGAGAGACAGACAGACAGAGAGACAGATACAGAGAGACATACAGATGGATGGACAGACAAACAGACATGCCCGGGAGTGCCTGCACATGAGAGAGCGAGAGAGAGAGAGAGAGAGACAGAGACAGAGAGAGAGACAGACAGACAGACAGTGACAGACAGACACACAGACAGACAGGAGAGAGAGAGAGAGAAAGAGAGAGAGAGAGAGAGAGAGAGAGAGAGAGAGAGAGACCAGCAGACAGAGAGAAAAACAGATAAACAGACAGACAGAGAGAAACAGATAGATAGACACAGATGGACGGACAGACAGATAGAGATGCCCACGCACGCGCGCGTGTGTGTGTATGAGTGAGCAGACAGACAGACGGACAGACAGACAGGAGAGACAGATAGACAGACAGACAGACAGACAGAGGGATGGACTGACAAACAGACAGACAGGAGAGAGAGAGAGAGACAGAGACAGAGACAGAGAGATAGAGATGCTCGCTCGCGCTCACGCGCACGCGTGTGTACATGTGTATGTGTATGTGAGAGACAGAGAGACAGGCAGACAGACAAGCAGGAGAGACAGACAGACAGACCGACAGGAGAGAGAGACAAGACAGACAGACCGACAGGAGAGAGACAGACAGACAGACAGACAGACAGGAGAGACAGACACACAGACAAGAGACAGACAGACAGACAGACAGACAGATAGACAGACAGACGGGCATAACACGAGTGATATTCTTTGCTTCAGCCCTTGTTGAACATATGTCACAACTTAAGTACCCCTATACCTCAGCATAATAAACAAAATGTGGTTAAACACACACCCCTCTCTCTCTCTCTTTCACTCTCTCTCTCTCTCTCTCTCTCTCTCTCCCTCTCTCTCTCTCTCTTCTTTCTCCCTCTCTCTCTCTC
>JAMYXO010007700.1:7500-11787 GCA_033310375.1 Conus canariensis
AGCCTCGGGTTCAGCACGCATTTTGTGCTGGTTCCGGCTTGCACTAGACCCTGAGTAATTTTGCCGTGTGAAGCTCTTGGTGGGAGCGTATTTATTAAAAGATTTGTCTCTTTTACCGGCACTCTCGGGAGCGTATTTATTAAAAGATTTGTCTCTTTTACCGGCACTCTCGCGACTTTGTTACTCGCGATCGTCGGCACCGCTCGCCGGTCGTGTTCCCCACCATATTGCCGAGCCTCGGGTTCAGCACGCATTTTGTGCTGGTTCCGCTTATTAAGGTTTAGTGCTCAATAACTATCACACCTGTACTCTTTACCCTTCACAGGTAGAACGTGTTCGAGTAAGGGTGCGTGACACTGATCTGCTTATTAAGATTTAGTGCCCAAGAACTATCACACCTATACACAGTGATACTCCACGTGTAGAGATTGCTATTAATAGCCATACCAGTCACACGACCGGTGGCGTGTACGGGTAGTTCGAGTTTTCAGTCGATCTCTCGAGCACTTTGCACGACACCACACGGACGATCGAGATTAATTGATTTTCTCGATCGGCCACCTTGTCTCCTCTTTGCGGTCGTGTGTTCCGGGTTTGCTCTATCCACCTGTGCCCAACATGGTGAAGGACACCGCCGGGTCGAGCCACTCCACTGCTCGGAGTTCGCTCAATTTCCCGGAGAACCCGCGGGTCGATTCCATCTCGGAGCAATCCGTTCGCACTGATGAACGTACGGTTCGGGTAGACAGAGACGACTTCTCCGCGGAAGGGACGCGTGATCTTTCCTCGTCTACCAAACCGACGGACGCACGACCGCGGCGTCCCAAGACTGATAGGCAAGCGGCCACCATTTCAAAATGCCTTTCATTTGATCTGCCTGCAAAGTCTAAGGGCAAAGCTCCCCTCAAGGTGCTGCCCAGAAAGTCTAAGGGCAAGGCTCCCCTCAAGGGGCCCGGCCGAGCAAAGACTAGCCAACGGAATTCGCCCTCCCCCACCCCTTCTCCATCGGCCAGCTTGCCCTCTAGCCTACGGACTCGCTCGGAGACTTCTAACTATCATGCTGAGTCACGCGAATCTCGGCCCCCGGGGCACCTTGCCGAGCCGCGGACCAGCACGGGTGACGGATCTGGGATGGAATCACCATCCGTCACTCGCCTTGATGAGTCACGTATCTCTTTTTCCCCCCAAATTGATACGTGCACTCATAGCGCTCGGCCCCACCGGGCACAGGTGCAGCCAACACCTGAGCTCGAGGAGCGCTTCGACTCCGGAAGCAGCCTTATGGTCACCCCGACGCACGACCTCGGTGGTGTCCATAATCCTGGGCGTGCGGGCACGCCGCGCCATGGGCCCGGCCGTGCCCATGCACAAGGACGGTCGACCTACCCCGATCGAACGTCACCTTCTTCCCTAGGGGTATTGGACGTTGGGGAACCGACCTTTTCGGATCCCCATTTGGGCAACGTCCGCGGTCCCGCTCCTCCGGGGGGAGGATCTACCAGCGGGACCAAGGGTAACCTGACATATTCCTCCAGGGGGAGGAACACGGGACCGCATCCTGACCAATCCGCACTTTCGCGGGTTGGGGGCTCGACTTCCGCATCCTCCTCCATACCATTATGGCCCTCCCAGGCCCATTCCAAGGACGTGTATGGTGCAGTGCACGGACCTGGACGGGGACGACAGGCCACGGCCTCTCAAGACCCCCCCAACAGTGATTCAGGTTACCCGGGTCCCCGGGGACTTTCTGCCTACACCCCAGGGCCGCCACAGCCCGTTTACCTCCCCGGGGACCGGTGGCTCTATGCCCCCGAGAGAGACCAGTGGCTTAACGCCAACACCCAGCACGACCAGCTACATGGTCGAATGTGGCACCCGGCCTCACTTGCCTGGGTCGACCTTGGTCTCCCTCCTCGGGCGCCGTCCGATCGGCAGGACGATGTCCCGGCCGCCGATTATAGGGCCACCGGGGACACACTACAGGCACCCCTCGACTTACCTCCTGAAGACGGGTGCTATGAACCCTCTCAGGACCAGTACCTCCCTGAGGCGGACGATACGAGGAGCTAGCCCCCACCTCATTGTACGATGTCCGCACGATAGAACGGTGGCGACCAGACCTCGTTAGGAGGGAGGCCGCACCCGCTGACGAAGTTCTCTCCCTCTCCCAATTCGCCGGTCCCCCCCCGGCCCAGAGATCTAGACCAATCTACCCAAGAACCCCTCAGTCGCCTCCTTGTTTACGGACAATCCCGTGACCAGGGAGATGGGCATTTCCCAGTCGGACCGTCGGTTGATCCCCCACCTGCCCCCCCTACTTCCGGCACCATCTCCTTTAAGAACCTAAAGGAATGGGACCGAGTAGCCAGGATGGGCTTCCTCCACACCACGGCGGGACACACCTACTTGGACATGCCCCTTCAGCGAGCGGAGGCTCTATGGCCGGAGGACGATGGTGCCATCCCAGTACCGGGGGACTCGGGCTCTGAGGCGCACCAAGAGCCTGACCCTCGCTTGTTCAGCGATCCTTTCATGCGACACCTAGTTAACAGGATTTCGCATCACCTTTCGGCTGCGGCGGACAGCGCAGCCAGAAGCCACTTCAACTGCTTGTTGGTCGCGAGAGATGCCATGCTGGCGCGGACCTCTCTCTCCCCGACGCTTAAGGCAGCCCTGCGATGCATCCCGGGCCAGGACCAGTCGCTCTTTGGCGACTACTCGGCTGACGTCATAGCACAAGCAGTTGAGGAACGCAAGCAGGCTGTGTCCTTTGCGCCCAGGCCACCGCCACGCCCTGCTAGACCCCACTTCGTTCCTTCCCCAGGCACAGACCCTATCCCAGACAATCGCCTTCCCGCACCGCACGGCCCGCCAAGCGACCTAATCTTGGTATAGTATATGACGCCAAAATGGGGAGTTTGTGTTATACTCCCTGTTTGGCTAATATACTTACCATGTCAGACTCTAATTCCCTCCCTACCTTCCCCTCTGGCGCCAAGGTTCTCGGGGTTACCATACACACAGGCCTCGCTGAATGACGTATACGAAGTTGACACTGGCTTCTTCCGGGGCCGGAAGTGGGGTGACATCACGTGACTGCACGTGACTGTCTTATGACTGCATTGGCCACGGAAAAATTCGGCCTGACAGAGCTGGCTAACTGCCGTTGAATGCTATGGTCTGACATGGTAAGTATATTAGCCAAACAGGGAGTATAACACAAACTCCCCATTTCTTAACCATGAGAGCAGTTGTTCTTCTGACTCAAAGAAATTATTGTAATTGCATTTGTTTCCAAAACCGACACAGGTGCGCACACACACGCACACACACGCGCGAGCACACACACATTGTCTTTCTCAAATTTTCTTATTCATACTCAAAAATACATGCGCGCGCGAGTGCATGCATGCACACACACATGCACACACACACACACACACACACACACACACACACACACACACACACACACACACACACACACACACACACACACACATTGTCTATCTCAAATTTTCTTATTCACACTCATGAATATATTCGAACCCGCGCGCGCGCGCGAATGCACACACACACACACACACACACACACACACACACACACACACACACACACACACACACACAAAACCCCCGCTCCCAAACTAACACAAGCATGCAGCATACAGAGACGTATACAAATGACAGAAACAGAAAATCCCAGTCGACAAATCTTAAAAATATTGAAGTACTGTGTCTGCTAAACATGAACAAACGAATCACAAGACAAAACACGACGCGTTTCGACCTCATAGGTCTTCTTCAGGCAAGAGAAACAACACTCAGGACAACGAAAATGAAGAACGAGCAAACACTTATCTCACTGAATTCGGCGCAAGATGGGCTTTGAATTTCACACACACACACACACACACACACACACACACACACACACACACACACACACGCACACGCACGCACGCATGCACGAACGCACATACACGCACGTACGCACGCACGCACATACACACACACGCATGCACGCACGCACGCACGCACCCACGCACGCACGCACGCACGCACACACGCACGCACGCACGCACATACACACACACACACACACACACACACACACACACACACACACACACACACACAAGCGCTCGTGTGCACACAAAGAGGCTGTGTGTGCGTGTGCATGCGAGCGCGCGCGCATACGTGTGTGCGTCCTTGCCTGCATGTGTGTGTGTGTGTGTGTGTGTGTGTGTATGCGCACGCGCGAGCTCTCCCACACACTTGAATGCA
>JAMYXO010007701.1:0-11786 GCA_033310375.1 Conus canariensis
GGTTTTTTTAGGCAGATGTATTTTTTTGGCGCCCAACGCGATGGCTTTTGTCATGGGAAATTTGTCAGATTTCCCTTTTTTTGGGGATTTTTTTAAAAGAGTTCTTTTTCTTTCTCTTTTTAGTTTATTAATCAAGGGGGGAAGTACTTCAAAAATACACTTTTTTATCACACACCACCCAGCAGCGCCCCAACCCAACAGCAATTTTTTAAAAAGTTTTGGAGTAAAGGTCGGGGGAAGGCCCCGGGTCCCCTTTTTCCCCAAAATTAAGGTCTGTCTGCCCCAGCGGGGTGCGTTTAACACGTTCTTTGTATAGCTTTGAGCTGCCCTTTTTGTTTCTTCATCGCGTTTTAACTAGTGGGTTGCAGGCCACCCCGGGACAAAGAATCACGGGCCAGGCCCCGAACACCTGTTCAGTAACAAAGCAGTGGCTGAAAATATAAAAAGAGAAGTGGTCCACCGTTCCCTTTCGCCCAAAGGCCTTAAAAAGGCACCCCAAGCCCTTTTTTTTAAGGTCACCCCATGCCCTTTAAATTTAAAGGGTCACCCCAAGTCCTTAATTAAGTTTTTAAATTAAGTCCCCCAAAGCCCTTTAAATTAAATTTAAACCCCCAGTCCTTAATTAAGTCCCCCCAAGTTCTTAATAAGTTCCCCAAATTTTTAATTAGTTTTTAATCAAGTTCCCTTTTAATTTTTAAAAAAAATAAATTTTTCCCTAAAGTTCTTAATTTAAGTTACTTTAAGTTTTTACTTAATTTCCCCCTCTATGTACAACCAAGTTCTTATTAAGTAAATTTTTTAAAATTATTTTTTAAAGTTCTTAAAATTTATTTTTCCCCCTTCTGAAATGGATCAAAATGACCCTTTTGGGTGTTGGCGGTTCTGGCAGGGCTTTTTTGTTTGGCTTCTTTTATTTAGTGGTTGAGATTTTTTTTGCTGTTTTGGGGTTTTTGCTGGCGTTTTTTAATATGTTTTATAAATTAAAAAACCCCACCCCCACCAAAGCAATGACCCCCAAAAATGTAACTCTTTTAATCCAAAAAATTTCCATGACGATTTTGGCGTCGTAGGTTTTGAATCAACTTGTGTTTTTTAAGCTGGCTGTGGCAACACTTTTGGGGGGGGGTTTTTGGGCGGTGTTATGTTTTCATTATGGGTTATTTTCTGTGATTGAAACTTTAAATTTTTTTTGTTTTTTCCCACTCTGCAAATTTTTTTTTTCCTGTTTGAAAGCCCCCAGGATGAGGGGGGGGGGCTTTTTACGGTCCTTTCTCCATAAAGGTTTTTTGGTTGATTTTCTGGCTCGGTCATTTTAAAGGGAAAAAAAATCTATTGTTTAAAAAAGAAATTAACCCCATGTTAATGGCGAAAACAATGTTCCAAATCTGTAATACAGTTTCACTTTCCTAGAGACTCTAATGCCCTTTTTTTAAAACGGGACCCTGGGGTTAAAATTCATACAAAAAAATCTTTTTTTCCCGAATAAAATTGGGAGCAAATCTACAAACTAGTTTGGGTGTAAAAAACAAAGGGGCCGTTTGCCCAACATTTTTACCATTTTTGCCCCCTTTTGCGTTCATCCTGTTGTGAAAATTTTTTTAAAAATGTCTTGGGGGGGCGACATCTTTTGGTATCTGTTTATGCTGAATTCTTTTCCCATTTTTCTGTTTTTTTTTTTCCACACGCCGCCAAAAAATACAGCCTTTCCTTTTTAGGCATAAAAAGCTTGGCCCTTCAACTTGATCTTTTGTAATATAAGTTCGGGAAAACGTTTAGTAGATCATCGCGTTCATGTTTTATTAAAAAATAAATATTATTTTTTTTTTTTAAAAATGAGCCCCCAAAAAAAACTTTTACAAACCTCGTTATCCCTTTTCTGCTGTTATTGGAGGCCAAAGTGTAGGATACACAATGCTTGGAAAAAGGGCCTTTTAAAAAAAAAACCAGCAGATTTTGGGGCAAATGGGGTTTAAAGGGACTCACCCAAAGCGGATTGCTGTTTTTACAGTTCTTTTTGGCTACGAAAGTTTTTTCTAGTTAAGAAAGGGGAAAAATTTTCCAGCCCGTTTTAAATTATGAAATTTTAAAAAATCCTTTTATAAAAATGGTTTCCCACTCGTGATGTTGTAGGCGGCGCTGGGGTTTAAATTCCCGCTTGCTTTTAGTGGAAGAAAATTACGCGTTTGGGAAAACTACGGGATGACGGCGAGAGGAAAAAACATAAAAAAAAGCTATGGAGCAACTAGCCGCGCACAAGCTGCGTATGAAAAGCAGAAAATTTAAGCGTTAGATTTTTATTAACGATAAAACTAAAAAAACAGGGGCTTTGAGCTTACACTTTTAAAAGAGTTGATCAAGCAATAAAAGAATATTATCTTAAAAACGGGGGAAACCCCAATCGAGACTTTTGCCCCCCCAAAATTTACGATTACTATAAAATTTCAGAAAAAAAAAAAGATGAAGAAATATTTTTTTATTGTTTTTGGGCAGGCCCGGTTTGTATTTTTTTGGCCGCATAATATTGGCTGAAAAAAAATGAACAAGATTTATTATTGGGCCAAAAAAAGGATTTTGGGAAAAGGGAATAACACCCAATTTTAAAAGTAACCCAAGCAGCTGGAGTCAGTGAACAAACAAAAAAGAAGGTTATTAAAAAAGCGTTTTGGGCAAATTTTTTAAACCTGGGCCTAAAAAAATACAAAGACCAAAACCTTTGTGAATATAACCCAAGAAAAACCCATCAAATGGATCTTTTATATTTCCCCCCATGATACGATTAGACGAAAAAAGTTTTTAATTTCGCATTCCCAGTCTTTGGATATAGTTTTAAAGGGATACAAAATGCTAAAACCATTAACACAAAAGAGTGCTTCTGCTGTTGTGCGCTATACGCGATTTTTCCCAACGGGGGCCCCGTTAACTTATCCTCGCAGATTCAAATTTGTGATGGGGAAAAAATTTAAAGGCAAGTGAAACAATTTTTTGTTTTAAAAAATAGGGGGTTTCCTTTTAAAAAAGGCATTCCGGGTGTTCACAGATCACAGGGTTTGGTTGAAAACTTTAACAAACCCTTATCTGAAAAGGGTTTTCTCCCACCAGTATCCAGAGAGCTGATTTACAATTCTCGCAAAACAGAATGGGTTAAAAAAGGCCCGCCCTCGGGTTTAAGTGCAATGAATAAAAGAAGAATTTAAAAGGGCTAAAAACCCGTAAAGCAAAACAGAAAACAAAAAATAAATTTTTGTTGAAGGAGGTCTTCATCAAGCAAAAATAAATTTCCATTTGGTTTGAAAGTGAGTACCTTTATTTGCCCGGGGAAGCGGGGGAAAGGGGCACTCGCATCGGGGGGGAAAAGATCCAGTTTGGGTGTTGATCCCCTTTTGAGAAATTTAAAAAAATTTTGGGGAAAAAGGGAAACGCCCCTGTATTTAAAAAACGGAAACTGACACAAAAAAACGACCTGCCCCCTTTAAAGATCTTTTGTGAAAGAAAAATGAATAATCCCTCCGACACAAATTCCCCGTGCTTAATTTTTTTTTAATTTCAATTAAAAAGGGGCCAAAAATGGAAAAAGGAAAAAATTCCTTAAATAAAATGGCCCCGGAAGCAAGAAAGGTGAAGGGAAAAAGTCCTTGAATTAATCGGAATTTTTTGTTGTAAAAATTTTTCTATTAGACTGCTTTAGGATTGATCTGTCATCCAGCAAAAACTCAAAAAATTTTATTGGGGCAAGAAAATTTAAAAAATTTTAAAAAAATTCGTGCACAACAAGCCAAAAAAAGAGAAAAAATTTTTTTGTTGGTTTTTTTTTTTAAAAAAAGCTTCAAGAACTATTTTTTAATTTTGGCAAAAATTTTTTTGAGTTTTTGGGCCCCAAAGGGGGAAAAAGGGAAAAGGAAAGGGAAAGTTTTAAAATTAAGAAGTTTATTTTTTGATCAGTTATATTTTTAAAAAATATTTGAGAGTTCAATTTCCCCGGTAGAACAATCGCCAGACAATGCTTTTTTAAACCCCAAAGTTTGTTTTGTTTATGGGTTGGGAAATTTGAAAACGTGAACGGCAAAAAAAAAAAGAACTCTAGCTTTTTTAAAAATTTTTAATTTTGCTAAATTAGTATGTTAAATTAAAAAAGCGTTGCTGAAAAAAATTTTAAAACCCCTATGTTTTTTTCTTTTCCCAATGGCCTTTCTTTTGAAAAAACTGGTTAAAAATCTCTTTTTTTTGGGTTTTGGCGGTCAAGGTTTTTTTACTGTTTTTTTTTCTGCGGTTGAAAGCGCTTGTAATTGCATGAGAAAATTTATTGCCAAAAAGTTCTTTGTAACATTGGGTTTGCTTGGGCTGACAACCCTGCGAGTATTTCCCTTTTTTTTTTTTAAAATTTTGTTTTTGGCTTGAAAAACTGTTCTTTTCGACCCCAAAAAACCCAAAAAAAATCCCCTTTACACAAACCGAAAATTCACCCCCTTAAACCAAAAACCCTTTTTGTTAACAGTTTTAAGCAAAGGCAAATTTTTGGGTAAAAAATTTTGGCTACCTTTCCCCGGATGCCCCCTTTTTCTAAATTTAATTCCATTTTTTTTAAAAAACTTCAGTAGGGATTTTCGATTACAAAAAGGGGAACTTTTTCGGTTTGAAATTGGACTTGGATTTCAAGGGTTTTTTTAATTTAGTGTAAAGAAATTCCCAAAACAAAAAATTGAAAAGCTCCCAAAAAAAACCCTAAACCCAAAAAAAACGGGTTTGTCCTTTGACTTTTTTTTTTTCATCATTTTTGCCAAAAAAAAGGTTTGAAAAATTTTGAACCCCGATTTGGTTTAGAAGTTTGTTAATTGCATCGTTTTCTGGGACCTTCTAAATTTTTTGCTTGTGGGATTTTTTTGTCTTTCCAAAAAAGCTGTTGTTCATCAACTTAAAAGTTTTTTTTGATTTTGTGGTTTTTTGTTTGAGATCAGTGTTTTTTTGTGTATGGTTTTAGAATGTTCTTGTAAAAGAATTTATACATGAAAAAACTGTCAACTTTAAACCTGTCTTAAATAAAATTGAAAAATCTGTAAATGACAAACTTTTTTTTTTTTTTCTCGAAAATTTGGGACAAGTTTAGGGGTTCTTTTCTTTTGGTTTTAGGGTTTTTGCCCCTTTTAAGGATGTCATTAGGTAATCATGGGTTCATGAGGTATTCTAAATCAACTTTTGTAAAGCCTTTTTTGTCGCTTTGATTGAGCCTTTTAAAAACTTTTGTTTTTCTTTGGTCCTGTGTACATTTTAAAATTAGTAAAGGAAGTGATTTTACTCTGCCCAAACCATAGTTGTTTGCATCTAAATACATAAGATAGTTAGACCTTTTTCTTTGGATCATAGTCGTCCAAATATTTGTTGGGTTTTCTTTACAGTAATGGTGCGAAGCCATACTGATTCCCCCAGCAATCCGTTTTCAATCATCGAAACTTTTGGCAGGTCAGAAAAGGTCCCAATCTGTCACCGTTTAAAATTTTAAAAAAGCGTCCCCGCTAAACCCGGGGCAGAAAAAGTAATTTCGCGGGATCCAAGCTGAATGTTTCATGCGGTCTTTCTTAATTTTCAAAGTGTCCGCCAACAAACAGGTATCCCCATTTTAAAAAGGTCTTTATAGTCTCCCCTCGTTTTACATCTAACTTTGCCAAGCTTCTTGAGATGCTGGTAATAGAATCACTGATGTCCTTTCCCCTAAGACTAGAAAAGAAGCGCCTTTAGGCGGAAGTGTATCTTGTCAAACCCTTTTCCCCCGCCCCGTTTTTGTATCTAAGGATAAACGCCCTTTCTAACAAAGAGTTGGGTCAAAATAGGTTTGTTATTGGGAGGACTTTAAGGATCCCGCCGTGACTCAATGAACCCTCAGTGTTGCTAGAGTCTAAAAAGAAAATTTTTTTTAAAGTGAAACACATGTATTTTTGATGCTGCGCAATGCAGAACCCTAAAGCGCTATTTTTTCGCTTGCAATATAAGTGGAGTCGTAACCTCGAAGTTTTGAAAAAATATAGGAAATTCCAGTCCTTGGATCAAAACTTTTGTTGAAGTTGCAATTTTTTTATGGCTTTCTCCCCCTAAATTTTTTCCCTAATGTGATCATTTGGGCTCTTACTGTTGGATTTTTTGGCAACCAAAAGGGCCCCACAAATCCAACAGTGAGTGGTGAGTCATATTTTTGTTGGTCTTCGGGCGTCATTTTTTATTTTTTAATAAAATTTAAGATTATTAGAACAGCATTACGCACTTGCTGCTGCGTGTTTTAAAATCTTTTGCCCGCATTTTGGGTTTTATAGTATGCACTAGTAATCTACTCATTGTGCGTATCAGCGTGTAATGCAATCCTGAATGGCTGGACATCAGGAGTAAGTCTACATGAGTGTTTGGTTGGTTCGCCTATTGATGGGCTGTTCTTAGACACTCTAATGGGCAGAAGGTTGGTTTCTTCAGACCATGTGTAGACATTAACAGTTATTGGGGATTCTGTTCTTCAAACTGATCAATTTTGTCTACAGCCATAGGAAATTCAAGGCCGTTAAAGTTAAGATCCTTAGCCCACTGCAAATAGTTAGATACTCTCTCTGCATTTTTGGCAACGTGATGCAGCCTAGCAAGAACGCACCACATGAAACATTTGTCGTCTGAATTTTTTATGTTCAGAACTGCTCTCTTTGCAACTAATGTTGGAGGCAGTGGAATGTAAGACTTGCCTACAATTGGCTCATACTTAGCCTGTCTTAATCTGATGTCTAGGACTTCACCCTCTGACCAACCAGAGCCTCTCATTTTAGCTGCTTCAGAGGCTTCATTAAACTGAGTAAGAAGTTGTTCTGCCCAATCAGGCGTTAAGTCATTATAAGAAAGAATAGTCTGCTGTTTAGTTGAGACCCAGACTTCTAGATTTTCTTCGTTTATTGTTATATAGTCGATTAAAACAACTACCCTTACTTTAACTGGAGGGTTTATTGTTAGTTTACTTGGAACTTGAGAAATAGCATGTACAACGCTTGCCTCCACGTTTGTTGGATCAATAACTTCTAAAACGACCTCATTTAAAGCTTTTGACAAACGCTCTTCCTCGAACATTGCTTCAAACAATTCATCTGAACCTTCATATATCTTATCCATGCTGAGTTTCTTTTCTAACTCAACATATTTATTTAAATTAAAAAAAATACATTGACTCCAAAGTCGTCTTAATCAGAATCAATATCAACGGTCTTTTTGTGCTTGGACTCGTAAACTAAAGTATAAACGCCCTTTGGAGTTGTTAATGTGAGCTGTTTAGAACAGAGTTTAATGTTTCGTTTACTTTTTTTAAGCATTCCTTTTTTATCTGGTCGGTGTCTGGTTGTTGAGAAAAAGTTGCCCTTGCCTTTCTTTGAAGATCAAACTTTTGTCTTTTGTAGTCCTCAAAATCAGCCTGTAGGCGACTAAATTCTTCATCCGTGATGTTCGAGTCGGCAAGTGCTTTATTTATTGTCAGTTTGAAGGAACTAAGTTTAGCTGTTATTAGTTGAACCATAGCTGTGTGCTTTTGGAGTTTAGTTTTTATTTTTTTGCTGACAGCACTTACAGCCAATGAACACAGGCCAAGAGTTAAAGACAAACCGCCTAGAGGTAAAGCTGCCGGTGCACCTATGCCTGTTGCTAAGAGACCTACACTTGTTCCTGCTGTTAAAGCACTAGTGATCGATGCTCCAGTATTAACATATGTAACAGCATTAAAGACAGCAGAATACCTTCGTTTGGTTTTACTGTATTTTGAAAGGTCCTGCTCTAGTTGGGTTTGCATTTGTGTTATGTTTGTTAATCTGAAAGTTTTTATGTCTACAGCAACAGAGTTCTCTTCTTTGGGCACTTTTGGATAAACCTGAACAGACATGCTTTTTTTAAAAATAAAAATAATTTAGTATTGGATATCTTTTAATCTGTTATCTTGAATATTCAGCTGCGCATCATATATTAAAAACAAATATACATTAAGTGGTTTATCACTCTCTTTTTCTTTATCAATTTGAATGTTTATTACGTCTTTAACTGTTCTCCCACTCCCATGCAACTGATTATCCTCTGTCGACCTTAGGTCAATCCATAAACCGTATTTCGTTGTTAAATAATCATCAAGTCTAACATTGTGAAGGTGTAGATCTTTAGACACAAGGTCTACTGTTGGATTCTACACCTCCCGCCTCCAAAATATTTTCTTATTTCATCAAAATGATGATAAGGTTTAAGCCCAGCTACCGTAGACTTGGTTAGGACTACCCTCAATTGAACATTGTACTTTCGTGATTTTAGGATTGATAAACTTTTCACTTTGTCTTTGGTATGGTTCTTCATCTTCACACAGCAATAAAATACCTTTAAGGGATCTTGCTGCGGCACTAAAACTAAAATTCCATATAGTGTCTGCCCTGCTTTAGGATATGTAGTATGATGAATCACTCTTTCGTAAATATTGCTAATCGTGACTGATATTGTTGCTCAATCAGCCTTGCTAAGTTAGGGTTGCTAACAATGTCAAACTCTAACGAGATGTCGAAAATGCTGTACTTGGAATCAGTGTCTGTAGATTTAATGACACGTTTGTATTCATTAAAAGTTAGTTCATATGACAATCTGTCTTTTAATGCTCCTTGAAAGTATGGCGCATGCGCGCTTAATAACTCAAAATCCAAGGGGATGGAAAAGCGATTTCCATACGCAAAATTTACAGCTTCGGGCTTGTTACCGTCTTTAGCATCTTCGGCGTCTATTCTGTGTTTTAGTGCTTCATCACTTTCGATTCCTTGAAACGCGAGGTCAGCCCTTTCATTCGCGGTTAGCCATAGATCACAATAGATTAGAAATATGTCTGCATTGTGTAAAGAAAATATTTCTTGCCCCTCAAGTTTTATAGAAATTTTCTTAACGATTGCCCGTCCCAGATTCTGTACAACTGTCCTGTTTGCGTCTGTTGCTGAATCAAGTTCTATTTTGAAAGTAAGCCGTGCAGATCCCGGCACAATTACTTCATCAGCTCCTAGGTCTGGAAATTTAACAGTAAGAATTTGATCTGAATCAATAGTAGATGGATTATTTGGAACAATAATATTCTGTTTATTTCCCTTCACGCCAAAGGGCTCTTTCAGTCTTCTATGCGGGTCAAGAATTGAGCCATATGCTTGTGACATTTTTTTATAAAACAAAATAAAAAGTTAATTATTTAAAACCATGGCAGGCATTGAAGGTGAAGAAGATTATGATGTTTTTGATCCTGGAGACGACATGAGTGAAATGACTCCTTTGACCCATCCATTACAATCATTGCGGCGTGAATTAACAGAAAGTAAGGTCAAATCATTTTATCAAAGTTTAGGCCAAGAACCTCCCGAATTTATAGACCCTAATGATTTTGAAACAAAAGATGACCATTTGTTTTTTAAAAACGAGCAAGGACAACCTGTACAGCTTACATCTAAACCAGACCCATCAAAGTTTTTAGCAAAGACTACAATTAGACAAAGGCTCAGTGTTAGCGATCAAAATCGCCTTGGCATTGCTAAACCGCGAAGATTAGACAGTGAGGCAGTTGCTAAACTTCAAAACACACTACAAGAACTCCCAACAGATAACCGAATGCAAAACACAGAACTTAAAGATTTAAATCAAACAGCAGACGAAATAATACAAGCAATAGAAGCAGAAACCAGTTTTTCAGAAGAAACAGCATTAAAAACTATGCACGATCCGCCGCTACCTATGAGAGAAATAACGGCCCTTAATCATGCTTTGAGAAGCATCAGAGGCGAATTAACAAACAATTTAGCAAAACTGGGTGAACTAGATGAGCATATAAAAAGAGAAAAAGAAAAACTAGTTGAGGCTGATGACCACAACTTAGGGCCTGGTGTTAAAGAAAGAATAACACAAAGACTAAAAGATCTTGAACAAGAGAGATCAGCAAGACTAGAAGTGTTGTCTACTAACCGAGAACAATTAAGAACTCAAGTGAGCAGAATAAGAGAAACTATCCAAAGAATTTTATATGAAGACACAACGTTAGCAGAACGAATAAGAACACTGTTTAGAGAGCAAGGTGTCACATTAGCAAGTGTTATAACAGCCTTAGGATTTGCAATAAGTACACTGGTGTTGGCTATTACAGGCGGTGGTGGTGGGAGAGCAGTGCCGCCAGGCCCGCCAACTCCGTCATCAGATAAATCATGGGTAAAAAAACAACTCGATCACCTTGCAAACTTACTAAAAAAATTAGCCAGTAAGGCAATAGATTCTTTGCCTGGTATAATAGGGGGGATCGTTAGCTGGCTTTTGTCTACTGCAAGTAAAGTAGTTGGCTTTATGGCTGAGCACTTATGGACATTAGTTGTCTTAATAGTTGGGTTACTCTTTAGTAAGATAAAGACCAAGTAATCCTAGGGCAGTTAATCCAAAAGCAAGTGCTGTCTTTTCATATTCATGGTCATCACGCGCGTCTTCAATGGCCTTTGGGCTTTGGGCCACGGGATTGGGCCTTATAGGGTTTTATTATACTGAACAAGTTTTGACAGAGAGTATGATAACAACACTAACTGGTGTAAATTAAATTCTGTTATAAAACTATGGTGTCAATGCCGATGTTAAACTTTATGACAAAAACCCCTCATTGTTCATTGATTTGTGGACAGACTGGCTGTGGAAAAACAATATTTGTCCTCGACCTATTACAAACAGTTTATCGTTATAATTTTGATCATATAGTAATTTTCTGTCCAACATTAAAGTGGAACAAAGCATATCACGACAGAAGGTTTATATGGACAGATGATGAAATCTATTTAGTTGATCCTAGCAATAAACTGAGTGAGTGTTTAGAACACTTTTATAGACAGTTTGAAGGAACTCAGACATTATTTATTATAGATGATTGTTCAGCAGAAAAGGATATAGTCAAAAAAAGAAACGTTTTGTCAAAACTGGCTTTCAGTGGAAGACATGCTAGGATAAGTGTGTGGATTTTATGTCAAAAATATAACTCAGTTTTAAAAGACTTTAGAGAGCAATTAAAGACTGTAGTTTTATTCCACATGAAAGACAGAGACGCATTTGATGAATGTATGCGTGAAAATGATGTTATTGAAAACGATCAAGAAAAACAAAGGATTAAGCAAAAACTTAAGTCTCAAAAGTTTAGTAAATTAGTATTAAAAACAGATAATCCTACACATTATGTATGTTTGTAAAGTGTTTACTATTAGAGAACTAGTAAACAGGCATTCTGGGTAACCCGCCGGAGCAACAGCGAAACCGGCTTTAGCCGGTTGGAGCTGGCGGAGGTGGGTGAGCCAGAATGCCTGTTTACTAGTTCTCTACGCGTCTGATAGTGTGTGAACTCAGTTGTTTGAATGCCAAACTGTTAGCAAAACGTTCGCTGCATTCTTACCGAGCATTAGGCAGTGGATGGTAACGGATGCATCAAGTTAATTTCAGTTTCCAGTTTACAGAGTGTTGAAAATGGCACATTTCCAGTTTACATACATAATTTGACATCGGGCAATTCAACAAGAGGTATTTGGAGACTTTCTGTCTTAAGCGACCACGCAGAAGGAATAGTGGCGGCAGTAGTAGTCGTAGCAGCAGCAGAGCAGCAGTAGTAGTAGTAGTAGCTGTAGTAGTAGTAGTAGTAGTAGTAATGGTGATGGTGGTGGGGGTGGTTCTGGTAATAAGAGTAGTAGTTGTTGCTGAAATAGAAGTAAGCTTTACCCTGCCTAGTTCAGCTCTCTCTCCCCTCCCCCCCCCCC
>JAMYXO010000768.1:0-38180 GCA_033310375.1 Conus canariensis
AACAGCACACAAAAAGGGGAAAAAAAGGGGGGGGGGAAAGGGGGGGGCCCCAAAGAGAGAAGAGACAACAAAGACAAGACAAAAAAAACAAACCAGAAAACAGCCAAAAAAAAAAACCCCCAATCATTAGGGCCCAAAACCTTTTTTACCCCTTCCCCCCCCCCCCACCCCTCCCCATCCCCCCCCACCCCCCCCCCCCCCCCCCCCCCCCCCCCCCCCCAAAAAAAACCCCGGGGGGCCATTAACATAACCAAAAAAAGGGACAAACAAAACAAAAAACACTCCCGGGGAAAAACAAAAAACCCCGGGGTAAAGAGGGGGGAAAAGGGGGGGGGGGGGGGGGGGGGGGGGGTTGGAAGGAGACGGGGGGGGGAGGGGGGCGGGGGGGGATAGGGGGGGGTTTAAATTTTGGGGGTAGTTTGCGTTTGCTCGGCTAGGAGGGCTTCTTCCCCCCCCCCCCCCCCCCCCTCTCCCCCCCCCCCCCCCCCCCCCCCCCCCCTTTTTTTTCCCTCCCCCCCACCCCAAAAGGGGTTTTCGCTGGCGAGGGGGCCAGCCCACATTACAAAAAAGACCCAAACGCTGTATGTTCTCTTCACCACACCCCGAGCTACATTACTTTTTAAAAATACAAGAAACTTTATTATTTTAATTAAAAAAAATTTCAATCGGTGCGCTGATAAAAAAAATTGGGGCGACAAAAAAAAATTTTTTTTTTAAAATAAATTAGTTATAATGTAAAACTTCATACATTAATAAAAACAACCAACACACACACACACACACACAACACACACCACACAACACACCCCCACACAACACACCACCACGCCGCACCCCCCCTTTTGCTTAAAAACAAAAATAACACTTCGGGCTTAAATTCACTTAAAAGAACTTTTAAAGGGTATTACAAAAAATTTTTCAAAAAAAGTAAAACCATTTACAAAAACAGCAATATTTAAATAGATTTTCAGTGTTGCCCCTTTGGCAACTTTTTTTCACAAAAAATATAAAAGCTTTAAATAGCTCTGGGTGCCCCCCCCCATGCCTCAACACTAAAAACCAAACACAGAAAAGGAATTTTCCCTTCCCCCGAAAATAAAATTTTTTGGCTTAAAGCAAAAAAATATTAAGGAGTTTTTCAACGCAAAATTCAAAAAAAAGGGAAAAATTTTTTTAAAAAAAAAACATTTTTCCAAAGCAGCAAAAAGTTTTGACTCGGGTAAAAACTATGGCCCTAAAACCCCAAATTTTTTTTCCAAGGGGGTTTTTTGAACCCCAAACATACTCCTAAAAACATTACAGTATATTCCTAAAGGGGATTTATAAGCAATTTTTCGTTTTAATTATACAGTTTTAAGGAAAAGTAGGGGACCAGGGGCCAACATAGTCAAGGCACATATAAAAAAAATTTATTAAATCATTTTAAAAAAATATACAGAGGGTTTTCTCTCTTAAAAAACCAAATTTATAAAGGTGCGCATTCAAATTCCTCTTTTAAAAAAAAGAAATCGTATCACTTTGGGGAAAAAATTTTTCTCTGTATTCACAGCAGACTAATTCCCCTTTTTTAGGCACGAACTTTCCTTTTTTTTCCCATATTCGATATTTCAAATATTTTTTTGGGGTTCCCGTTTTAAAAAACTGTCTTAAAAACTTTAAAAAACCCCATACGAGTGAGGGGAACTGATATCTGAGATATCCCCTTAAAATTTAAATTTTTTTTCTTTCCCGGGGTTTTTTTCCCTTTGGCTTTTTTTTGGGTTCCCAAAACACTTTTGGGGGTTTAGCAGCAAATAAAAGGGGGTTTATCGGTTAGCCAAAAATAGTGCAGCAAGGGGAAAAAAGTTTTTCAAAAAAAAAAATTTTCCTTTTTTCCCTTGTATGAAAATTTTCACAGCCTTTTGGGTAAAGCATCATGGGATTTGGGGATACGAAGCCCAAAAAGATGTCCAAAAATAAAAAAGGGGCAAAAAAAGGGAAAAATTTTTTTTAAAAAGTTTTTAAAACATAAAAGGGGGCCCCAAATCTCCACGGGGAAAGGTTTTTTAAGAGTCCGATTTTTTAACTCAGACTTGATGCATACAAAAAAAAAAATTTTGGGTAAAAATGTCATTTGCATTGTGGCCAAAAAATTTTCCCATTCCATTCATCCTTTTTTTCAGAAATACTAAAAAAATTTACCCACTTGGGGGCAAATTTGAACCCATCAATCGCGAAAAATTTTGGGGCATTTTGGGAACGAAGCGAAAAGGGAAAAGATTTAGGGAATTGTTTTAAAATCCCCTTGGCCATTTACTTTGAATTTTTTTCGAGTTATTTGTTTGAATTTTTTTTTTTTTTATTTCAATGGTTAAAAATGTTTTGTTTTTTAAAAAAAGGGTTTTATATGAATCCCGGGGTAAAGATTTTCCGTTACCCCGGGGATTAAAGGGGGTTTAAAATGATGTCACTTATTGGGGGATCTCATTAAAATTTAAAAAAGACATGCATAAAATTTAATACAAAATACCTCCCCCACTCTATACCTTTTAATGACATTTTAAAACAACAACCCCATTTATGCCCCCCCCCCCCCCCCCCACCACACACACACCTGGGGAAAATACACCCCACCCCGGGGCCCCCCCCTTCATGTGGTTTTTTTTTTTTCTTTGTTTTTTTGGTTTTTTGGTTTCGGTTTTTTCTTTTTTTTGTCTAGATCACTGTAAAGTGGAAAAGACATTAAAAATTTAAAAAAAAGAACGAAAACACACACACACACACACACACCACACACACACACACCCCACACCAAAAAACCCCCACACACACCACAAAAGAACTTTTTCCCCGAGGCAAGGATGCCATTTTATCTGTCCAAATTTTCCCTTTTTTTTTATACATACCTCCCTGTGACCCCCCCAAATCACCTGTTCACGGGGGATGAAGAGACGAGCGGGGTCATGCCGGGGGAGTCATCCTCCCATCCCGATTTTCCTTCAGGCAGAAACACGTAAAGACCTACCCCACTCCTTTTCCCTTTTTTTTTTGGGTTTCCCTTTTTTATTTCCCAAAACCTTCCTTTCTTTCTTTCTTCTTTTTTTTTCCCCTCCTTTTTCCCTTTTTTTTCTTCCATCCTTTTCCCTTTCCCTTTTTTTCTTTCGCCATTTTTTTTTTCTTTTTTTCCCTCCTTTTTTTCCCCTTTTTCCATCCCCCTTTTCCCCTTTTTTTTTTAAAAACCTTTCTTTTTTCTTCCTCCACCCTTTCCCTTTTTTTTTTTTCTTTTTTCCCCTTCTTTCTTTTTTTTTTTCCATCCTTTTTTTTTTCTTTCTTTCTTCCCCCCCTTTTTTTTCTTTCTTTCTTCCATCCTTTTTTTTTTTTTTCCATCCTTCCCTTTCCCTTTTTTTTCCTTTCTTCCATCCTTCCTTCCTTTTTTTCTTTCTTCCCCTCCTTTTTTTTTTCTTTTTTCCCCCCTTTCCCTTTTCCTTTTTTTTTTTTTTCCATCCTTCCTTTTTTTCTTTTTTTCCCCCATCCTTTCTTTATTTCTTCCCCCTTTCCCCTTTTTTCTTTCTTCCATCCTTTTTTCCCTTTCCCCTTTTTTTCCCCCCCCCTTTCCCCCTTTTTTTTTTCTTTTTTTTCCCTCCTTTTTTTCTTTCTTTTTTTCCCTCCTTCCTTCCTTTTTTTTTTCCCCTCCTTCCCTTTCCCTTTTTTCTTCCATCCTTTTTTTCTTTCTTTCTTTCCCCCCTTTCCCTTTCCCTTTTTCCTTTTTTTCCATCCTTTCTTCTTTTCCTTTTCTTTTCCTTCTTCTTCTTCTTTCTTCTTCTTTCCTTTTTTTCTTTCCTTTTTCCTTTCTTTTCTTTCTTCCTCTCTTCCTTCCTTTTTTTCTTTTTTTTCTTTCCTTCTTCTTCTTTCTTCTTTCTTCTTCTTTCTTCTTTCATCTTTTCTCTTCTTTCTCCTTCCTTTCTTTTCTTTCTTTCTCCTTCTTCTTTCTTCCCTTCTTCCTTTTCTTTCTTCTCTTCTTCCTCTTTTTCCTCTTTCTCTTCTTTCTTTCTTTTTCATCTCTTTCCTTTCTTTCTTCTTTCTCTTCTTTCCTTTTCTTCCTCCTTCTCTTTTCTTTCTTTCTTTTTCTTTCCCTTTCTTCTTCCTTCTTCTTTTTCTCCTTTCTATCCTCTTTCTCTTCTTTCTTCCCTTTCTCCTTCTTCTCTCTTTCCTTCCCTTTCTTTCCTTTCTTCCTCCTTCTTTCTCTTTCTTTCTTCTTCTTTCTTTTCTCCCTCTCTTCTTTTCCTTCTTTTCTCTTTCTTCTTTTTCTTTCTTTTCTTTTTCTTTCTTTCCCTTTCTTTTTCTTTTCTTTCCTTTCTTTCTTCCTTTCCTTTCCTTTCTTTCTCTTCTTTTCTTTTTTCTCTTTTCTTCTTTTCCTTCCTTTCTCTTCTTTTCCCTTTCTTCTTTCTTTTCTTCTTTCCTTTCTCTTTTCTCTTCCTTCTTTTCTTCCTTCTTTTCTTTCCTTTTCTTTTTCACTTTTCTCTTTCTCCTTCTTTTCCTCTTTCTTTCTTTTCTTTTTCTTTCGTCTTTTTTCTTTTCTTTCTTTCTTTTCTTTCTTCTTCTCTTCCTTTTCTCTTCTTTTTCCTTCTTTTTTCTTTTCTTCTTTCCCTTCTTCTTCCTCCTTTTCTTTTTTCTATTTCTCTTCTCTTCTCCTTTTCTTTCCCTTTTCTTTCCTTCCTTTTTTCTTTCCTTTTTCTTTCTTCTTCCTTTTCTTCTTCTCCTTTCTTTCTCTCTCTTTTCTTTCTTCTCTCCTTCTTTCTTCCCTTTCTTTTTTCTTCTTCTTCCTTTTTTCTTCTTCTCTTTTCTTTTCTCTTTTCTTCCTCCTTTCTTTTTCTTTTTCTTCCTTCTTTACTTCTTTCTTTCTTGTCTCTTCCTCTTTCTTTCTTCTTCTTTCCTCTTCTTCCTTTCTTTCCTTCTTTTTCTTTCTTCTTCCTTTCTTTCTTCTCTTCCCTCTCTTCTTTTCTTTTCCCTCTTCTTTCCCTTCTTCTTCTCTTCTTTCTTTCTTTTCTCTTTTCTTTCTTCTTTTCTTCTTTTCTTTCTTTTTTCTTCTTTCCCCTTCTCTTTCTTCTTTCCTTTTCTTTCTTCTTTTTTTTTCTCGTCTCTTCTCTTCTTTTCCTTTTCTTTCCTTCTTCTTTCTTTCTCTTTTCCTCTTTCTTTTCTTTTTCTCTTCTTTTCTCCTTTTTCTTTCTTTTTCTTTCTTCTTTCTTTTCTTCTTCCCTTCTTTCCCCTCCTTTATTCCTTTCTTTTCTTTTCCTCTTCTTTCTTTTTTCTCTTTTTTTCTTCTTTCTTTCTTTTTCTCTTCTTCTTCCCTTCTCTTCTCTTTCTCTCTCCTTCTTTCTTCTTTCTCTTTCCTTTTTCCTTCTTCTTTCTTTTCCCCTTCTTTTCCTTCTTTTTCCTCTCTTTTCTTCATCTTTCTTTATTTTCTTTCTTTCTTCTTTTTCTTTCCCTTCTTCCCTTTCCTTCTTCTTTTCTTTTCCTTTCCCCTCCTTTTTTTCCCCTTTTTTTCTTTTTTTTTTTCCTTCCTTTTTCCCCATCCTTTTTTTTTTTTTTCCCCCTTTTTTTTTCCCTTTTCCTTTTCCCCAACCCTTTTCCCCTTTTTTTTTAACCTTTCATGAAATTCTTTTTTCTGTCTTTCTGGCCCTCCCTCCCCCCCCTTTTTGCTCCTTTCCCTTCCTTTTTCGCACACCTCCCCCCCCCCCCCCCCCCCCCCCCCCCCCCTTTCCCCCAACCCCCCCCCCCCCCCCCCCCCCCCCCTTCTCCCGTCTCTCCCTCTCTTCCTCGTACCACTACCCCCAACTGCTTGCCCCCTTTTTGGACCCCCGGGGTGCGGGGGGAAAAAGGGGGGGCCCCCGGGCCTGGGGGGGGGGGGGCCCCCGGGGGGGGTGAAGGGGCGGGGGGGGTTTTCAGTGCCACTGAGGTAGCACAGAAAGAAATAGGACGCAACAACAAAAAAAAACCCAAAAACAAAAACAACAACAAAGGAAAAAAAAAAAAAAAAAAAATAAAAAAAGATGACGATGATGATGAGGAGAAAGATGATGATAACGACACGAGACGATGAATGATACGACGCGAGACGAACGACGACGATGGGACGACGCGACGACGACGACGACGACGACGAATGAGGATGATGATGATGAGATGAAAATGTGATGGTAAACAATAATTGAAGGGGGGGGGACAAGGATGAAGAGGCGACAGTAATACGAACACCTGCACAATCTCGTGTGGAACCTTTTGTTGTTATAGTTGTTTACCAAACCCACCACCAAACAACAATCTGAAGTGCCTGCTTGAGGGAAATGTTAGGATGGGAGAAAGGTGAGGGGGGAATCTTTTTTTTTTTTGGGGGGGGGGGAGGGGGAGGGGGTAGAGGGTGGCTGGGCGAAGCAGGGTGGTGGTGGAGGGGGGAACAGGGTGGAAGTGTACGGTGAGCGAAGTTAAAAAAAAAAAAAAAAACGCGCCAAGTGGGCTAATCCTAACACCCGAGCGGCGATTTCCTTCGGGAGAGACAAGCAACGAGATTTGTGTTCTCTCTCTCCTGTGTGTGTTGTGGGATGTGTTGTGTTGTGTGTGTGTGTGTGGGTGTGTGTGTGTCCCCGCTCTCTCTCTCTCTTGTATCTCTTGCTCTCTCTCCGTCTCTCGCGATCCTGTCTCATCTCTCTCTCTCTCACTCTCATCGCTCGCTCGCCGCTCGCTCTCTGGCGCGCGTATCTTTTTCTTCGTCTTTCCCCTCCCCCTCCTTCTCTCTCTCTCACATCTTCCTTTTTTCTTACTCCACTCGCTTTCCCCCAACCCTCGCTTCGCGCTCTCGTCTCCTCACGTCTTCTCTCTCCTCTCTCTTCCTCATCTCCGTTCCTCGCCTCTCGTCGTCGGCTGTCTCCTTCTCCCCCCACTCCGTTCGCTTCCCTTTCCCCCTATCTGTCTCGCCCTCTCTCTCTCTCTGCCCCCCTCTCTCTCTCTCCCGCCCTCCTCTGTCTCTCTCTCTTCTCTCTCTCTCCTCGCTCTCTCCCTCGCTTTCCCTCTCTTCTTTCTCTCCCCCTCTCTCTCTCTCGTCCCCCTTTCCCGTCCCTCCCTCTCCTCCTGTCCCTCGCGTCCATCCCTCCCTCCCTCCCCCCTCGCTCTCTCCTCTCTCTCTCTCTCTCCACGTGACGACCATAGACTTTTTCATGGCGGAGGCCCAGGCATCGGCCCCCCCAGACATGACTTATTCATCGATGATATCGTCCACGAGCCACGGCAGCGAGCAGAGAGGGGGCGCCCCCGAGAGCGTTAACGCCATGTCCTCGTGGGGAGAAGGGGGGGGGGGAGAGGAAGGGGAGCGGTGGGGGAGGGGAAAAAGGCGGGGGAAGGGGAGAAAAAAAAGGTGGGGGGGGAGAAAGTGGGGCAGAGGAGAGGAGGGGGGAAAGATTGGGGGGGGGGGGGGATGACTCGAGTAGGGTGTAGGCTTGGGAAGAAAGGGAGGAACTGTGAGGGATCAGAGGGGGGGTTTTTTGTGGGGGGTGGGGGGGTCCTTATCTAAGGCCTTTCTGTTACAAAGAGTGAGAAGCAATCCCTGTATAGAGGAGGCGAGCAGGACAACGTCTTTTTTCGAACACTGGAAAAGAAAAGAGAGGGGGGGGGGGACGAAGGGGCGAAGGGGAAGAGGGGGCGGTGGAGGAAGGGTGGTATGATGTGGAGAAAGGAGAAAGGGAGCAGAGAACGGGGAGGGGGGGAGGTGAGAGGATGGCGGGTGTTAGGTGTTACATCTCTCTTCTCTCTTCCCGCTATGTCTGTACCTGTATCTCGTATCTGTTGATTCGTCGTATAATTCGATCTGACTAGAGAGAGAGAAGAGAGGAGAAGAAGAAGAGAGAGAAGAGAGAGAAGTGAGAGAAGAGAGAGACAACCGACAGATAGGAAATGGGAACACACAGGGGTTAGGCAGGAAAGATCAGACATGGCATTATTCGGGGGGGGGGGGGGGGGGGGGGGGGGGGGGGGGGGGGCGGGGGTGGGGGGGGGGGGGGGGGGGGGGGGGGGGGGGGGGGGGGGGGGGGGGGGGGGGGGGGGGGGGGGGGGGGGGGGGGGGGGGGGGGGGGGGGGGGGGGGGGGGGGGGCGGGGGGGGGGGGGGGGGGGGGGGGGGGGGGGGGGGGGTGGGGGGGGGGGGGGGGGGGGGGGGGGGGGGGGGGGGGTGGGGGGGGGGGGGGGGGGGGGTGGGGGGGGGGGGGGGGGGGGGAGGGGGGTGTTAGAATGAAATGAAGTTCCATGTTTTCCTCATGCGTTGACATGGTTTATGTCCGCGTCAAGTTATGATCTAAAAAAAGCAATGCCCCGATGCCAGAAAAGAACTTTCTCCACCGAGCGCTGTTAGTCTGTCCTTGTCCATTGCGGTAAGACAACAGACACTCAATACATCGGGGCAAAGGTGAGCAGGTAGAAAGGAAACAAACGGGCAAAGGGGCAGCACTGCAATTATTGACCTAGATACATCGACAGAACTAACCGGTTGTTTCTAAGCAAGAAAGGGTAACCCAGCAAAATTAACTCCACCACGGTAACTTCGCAGTGGAAAGAACCGTACTTTCCTCCCTCATATCGCACACGAAATTTGAAAAAAAAAAAAAAAAAATAAAAAAAGGTCATTAAACATCGTCAGCTGTATGCACAGGTATTAAAAAAAAAAAAAACAAAAATCGCGGAGAGTAAAAAAAGAAAATGAGTCTAAATTTAATTTGGGCGTGATAGCGTGGAGTTTGCAGTTACCCCAAATCGAAAATGGTATCCTAGTCCAAGACGAATATGTCCAACACTACCTTCACGGGCAAGCAGTTGTGTCGGAATGAGCCGATTCCTCCAGTTCGACTCGAGTGATTAAAAGAACTGAAAAGAAAAAAAAAACTGAAGCAGGACGAGGGGAAGAGAAGGTGTGTTTGTATGGGGGTTATAAGGGAGGGTGTGGGGGGATGGGGGTAGGGTGGCCGGTGGAAGTGGAGGGAATAGGCGGAAAGGTGGAAGCTGGCTGGGGAGGGGGGGGGGGAGGGGGGGCATCAGCAGCATGGCGGGAGCTACAGCTGAAAATCCCCTCCCCAAATCAAGGGAAACAAAAGAAAACCCTGTGGTAATAACAAGCTGACAAAAAACTCATTTTGCCGAGAATTAAAATGAGCAAATTGCATCTGCACAGTTGGCGCGTAATTACGCGTGACAGATAACAAGAACAATGTTTATCGCCTTCATAAGGATAGACTAAAACCAAACACATCGCGCGCACGCGCGCACCGCGCTCACATTACACATACGCATGCCGCGCGCACTCACGTCGCAACTGCACTGCAATACACTCACGCGCACATACAAAAACGTGCACGCGCACCTTAAGTGTGTGTGTGAGCTTGTGTTTAATGTGTGTGTGTGTGTGCGCGCGCAGCACGCTGCAACGTGCGCTGGCATAAACACACGCTGTGCTTTCTAAGGAAATGAAAGCCAGAACATAAAGCAAACGAAAAAACATATTATTTACACTCTCTCTCTCTCTCATCTCTCTCCTTCCCTCTCTCTCTTTATGTCTCTCGCATCTTATCTCTCTCTCTCTCTCTATCTCTTTATCTCGCTCTCTGGCCATGTTCGACTACCTCTAGCACACGAAGTTCCTGTTATTCCCCGTGCGTCTGTGGGTTTTTGTCTAACAGTAGCAAGATGACACAATTTAAAAACAAAAATCTCAACCAATACCAAAGAATGGCAGAATAGTGGAATGTGCCCAGGATAGGTGTGTTGGGGGGGGGGGGGGGGGGGGTGGGGGGGTGGTGGGGGGGTGGGGGCGGGGTGGGGGGGGGGGGGGCGGGGGGGGGGGGGGGGGGGGGGGGTGGGGGGGGGGGGGGGGGGGGGGGGGGGGGGGGGGGGGGGGGGGTGGGGGTGGGGGGGGGGGGGGGGGGGGGGGGGGGGGGGGGGGGGGGGTTGGGGGGGGGGGGGGGGGGGGGTGGGGGGGTGGGGGGGGGGGGGGGGGGGGGGGGGGGGCATTTAATTTTGGTGCGGTGTCCGTGATAACGGATCGGGTCCACAGGGCACAGATAAACGAAAAGCATGTATAAAAAAAGGGGGGGGGGGGGGGGGGGAGGGGGGGGGGGGGGGGGGGGGGAAGGGGAGAGAGAGAGAGAGAGAGATAGAGAGTGATAGAGAGAGAGGAGAGACTATGTGGAGGTTTGTGTTCTCCGTATGCCCTTGTAGTGAAAGATGTGTTAGGGGTGAAACCCAACAGACGCAGTTGGGAGCAAGTGTCGATGTGGGAAAGAGCCAGAGCTCGGAGCGGATTTAGAACTGGCCAATGATATGAACTGCGCATGTGGGTTAACAGGCGAGAAAGAAGAAAGAAAAAAGAGACAAAAGAGAAAAAAGAGAAAATGAAAATAAAAAATATAAAGGAAAAAGAATAAAAAAAAGACAAAAAGCAGTGGAAAGAAAAAAAAAAAAAAAGGAAAAGGAAAGAGAGAAAGAAAGAAAAAAGAAAAAAGAAGAAGAAGATGCGGAAGGATAAAAAGAAAAAAAGAACCAACATCACAAAGAGAAGAGAAGAAACGAAAGATAGACACGAGGAGAGCGCGAACCGAGGACAAAGAAATGATAATGGAGGACGAGAAAAAAAAGAAAAAGAGAGAACCAAAAAGGCAAAGGAAAACAGAACAAAGGAAAAACGCAGAGCGTCACCCGCCGTTAAACGTGCCTGGCAATCCACTTGTATCTTTCCCTTCTGCCAGTGAAGCTTGAGCCGATAAGTTATGATGGAGCATGGTGATTAATGCCGATTTTATGACGCTTGGTGTGCTACTAGTTTTTGTTTGTTGTTTGTTGTTGTTGTTGTTGTTGTTTTCCTTATAATCTGATGGTGTGTGTTTTTTTTTTTATAACAGAGACTGTGAGCCCTTTTATACATACAACTCCTTTCGTTTACGACCGCAGGCGCTGTCGTTGAAGGTTCATTTGGAATGGACAACGGTAAAAAACCGCATTGCAATTTTGTAGAAAGCTATTTAGGGACACAAGACCGATGATTTTATTAAAAGCAAGTTTTCCTATGCTTGTGATACTCAATATAGTTTTCTCTACTCTTTGAGTGGCGTTTAGTAAACCACCCGGCAAAGACCAGGTAAGCAGTGCTAAAAAAAAAAAAAAGTTTATAGCTTTGTATTATGCAATAAAAGTATAATTATCCTCCATTTCATCCACTGTTTTTGAATTTACAATTTCCAAGAATTTTGATGGGCAATTTACAACCGAATGAGCGATATGGGTCCAGATTATGGGGGCCGCGAGGAAAAGCTCAGTTGGTAGACGCGACTCGTGATCCTGGGGTTGCGGGTTCGAATTCTGGGTAACATGGTGATTTTTTCCCTCGGATTTAAAAAGTGGTTTTCAGATTCTCTGACTCCAGTCCCCATACAAGGTCCCTTCGAAAGAACTATAAATCCCGAGTTCCGTGTGTGAACGCACAACGGGCATAAACATAACAGTCTTCCACACCACGTCAAATTCCATCACTAACTTTTTCGGAAGAGAAGGCAAGTTTGTCCGTTTTGTATGGATGACACGTTTACACATAGCATCCACCTTCCCCGAAGATGGAGTTATGGCTGCCTTAATGGCGGGAATAAAAAAAAAAAAAAAACGGTCATACACACAAAACTCTACTACCTGTCAATACAGGCAGTGTCCGCAGGAGTAACAGAAAGAAAGAAAAGGTCCTGAATAATGAGGATTAAAAACATGGCCATAACCTCGCGAATCTGTTCCTACTAAAAAAAATAGGGATGGGTTGGTAGGCGAACGCCAGAAATCTTTTATTGGCCACAAGAGGGCATACCCCATGTAACGTTGTCCCTGGGTTGATGCATCTCGCAATCTGCTTATTTACTGCGTATGGATATTACTGCACCTATAGCCAGCTTCCGAATGTATTGGATATGATAATGGTCGGAGAAAGCATATTGGGATAAGTGAAGACCCATGTTGTGTGCTTGAGCTACTACTGATTTGGAAGTTGTAAACTTGCTTGTGATGTGTACACTGTATTCGCCAACCAACTGACCCGCAGAGGGGCAATGGTATGTGAAAGATTGATTTCTTTTGATCATCAGAAACACATTTTTTGGACAAAGTCAGATATATCGCATTCAAACTTTATCTGAATTTAAGACAAGGAGAAAGACACCTAAATATGAAATAAGGGCTGTAGACTCGGTGTTGGCGGTTTTATCAGTGTACAGTAAAAAACAAAAACAAAAAGGAAAAAAAATAGTAACTATCCGTGATTTGGGGGCCTTTGTCGCCGTGCTTTGTGAGTCACCAGAAAAACAACTGCATTCTGTTGTTTGTTGTCCTACCTCGAGGAACAACATTACAAAATACTTGTGTTTAATCCAAAATATTGTAGACAGCCTTCCCTATTTTCAGACTGTGACGCTTCTAATGACGTCCTCAACTACTACAGACGTTGTGTTGTCCTCAGCGCATGCGTGTGTGCATGTTGTGTTGGTGTGTGTGTGTGTGTGTGTGTGTGTGTTGTGTGTGTGTGTGTGTGGGTGTGTGTGTGTGCAATGTGTGGTGTGTGTGGTGTGAGAGAAGAAGAGAGGAGAGAAAAGAGGGGGGGGGGGGGGGGGGGGAGAGAGAGAGAGAGAGAAGAGAGAGAGAGAAAAGGAAAAGGAATCGTAAAAATGCGATCAGCTTTAAAAAACCCAAAAAAAAAAAAAAAAGAAACGTAATGATTTTTGATGTTCATTAACGCCATGTATATGTGTTTTTCCTATATACATTATCTATACTTCCTTTTATAAAAAAAACAGAGCTACCTGAAAATTTAAAACCCAAATCTTTTCCCCTCTCAAATCCCCCCCCCCCCCCCCCCCCCCCCCCCCTCTTCATTCCTTTTAGCACCCTCCCATTCGACCTCCCCCCTCTCTCCCCCTCTCTTCCCCCCTCTACCCCTCTCCCCTCTCCTTGTCTTTTTAAAACCCCCCCCTCACCCCCCCCCCACCCCCCATCCCCCCCCGTTTTCCGTCCACCCCCTCTCCCCCTTTCTTTCCTTCCCCACTCTTCCCCTTTTTTCCAGTGCCTTCCTTTTCTTCCCCCCCTTGTCCCCCCTTCCCCCCAGGGTAACCTCCAAACATTTTGCTTTTGTCTACCCTTTCCCAAAACACCACTTAAAAAACTGAGGACTAATCGGTTTGCAATTGAAAGGGGAACCATCCATGGATACGATGGGACTGAAAAAGGGGGAAAACCAAAAAAAAGGGTTAACCCCCCCCCCCCCCCCCCCCCCCCCCCCTTCCCCCGCCTCATCCCTAAACCCTTGGAGTCTAAAAAAAAAAGTCAAAAAGTCCATGTCTGGAGAATGAAAAAAGGGAAAAGGTGGGGAAACCCGTCTCTGTTTCCGCCGCAAAAAAAAACCTCGCTGAACTGAATCAATATCCCTTTTTAAAACTGCTGGTTAAAGAAGGTTTTTTTCAAGGTAAAAAAAAAAAAAAATTCCCGACCCCCCACTTGGTTGAACCTATGATAAACACCCCAAAAGGCAACCGTTTTGACCCCTGTGACACCCGGCCCCCCCTCTCTAGCTTGAACTCGCGGCTGACAAAAACAAATGATGATTGTTTGTTTTTTTTGGCTTTGTCATGTAAATAATGAAAACCCTTTTGACAGAACGTTTTGTTATTCATCGTCCCCTGGGACAACCCCCCCCTCCCCCTCTCTCCCTCCCCCCCCCCCCTCTCCCTCTCTACTTCTTCTTGTGTTCCCATCTCCATGCTGGAATAGCTCTTTGGGGTTAGCGTGGACCTGATTCGGTGATCTTTTGGGATTCGGTTCGAATCCCCGACAGACCGTTTCAGTACGGGGGGGATTTTCCCCCCTCGGCGTGAGCATGGATTTTGTTTCTCTCCATTTGCAGAGAAGTCCTTTAAATGAGACTATAACACCGAGGTTCCATGTGCGAACACAACATTTCACACATGTAAACCCCTCACCAAAATATCAGAAGAGAAGGCCGCTTGACCCTGGTAGGACTGACAAATATACACATAGCATGCACCTTAAGTGAAAAATCCTGATAGAGTCTGGCCAGTGGATCTGACCCTAGGTAGGAACTGACAAATATACCACATAGCTGCACCTTTAGTGAAAAAATCCTGATGGGTCTGGCCAGTGGATCTGGCCCTAGGTAGGACTGACAAATATCACATGCATGCACCTTTTGTGAAAATCCCCGAGGTTGGCCAGTGGATCTGGCTAGCAGGCTGACAAATAAAATACATGCACTTAAGTGGAAAAAAACGAAAACGAGTTGAAAACTGAGTGATATCGCTGGACAACGGGGAAAAAAAGAAAATTGCAGCGCCAGCGGGCAGCTCCGCACTGGGCTCTACCCTGGTAGGCAGCCCGTTGTGTCAACGAGAGCGTGATTGTCAAGCGCGAAATAGAGTTTGGGCTTGTCAAAATAGCTCTAAGGTTAAACCTGTCCATGCGATGGCACTGTCTCCCCCCCCCCCCCATCTACCCCCCCCTTTTCCCGCCCCCCTCTCCCCCCCTTTCCCCTCTTCTTTCTTTCTGTCTCTTCTTTGTTTTCTTGCTAATGCATTGCTGGTACTTTAGTAAGGGCAACGTAACTTCTCCCTCCCCCTCCCCTCTCATCCCTCCCTCTTTTCTTGTCTGTCTCTTCTTCGTCTCTCTTGCCCTTTTGCATAGCTGGTACCTTTAGGTAAGGTTTGGTCTGGGCTTGCAGTGCTTTGGGACCTTTAGGTAAGGTTTGGTTTTGTCTTTTCAGTTTCTGGTACCTTTAGGTAAGGTTGGTCTGTCTTGCATTGCTTTGGGACCTTTAGGTAAGGTTGGTCTGTCTTGCATTGCTGGTACCTTTTAGGTAAGGTTGGTCTGGGCTTGCATTGCTGGTACCTTTAGGTAAGGTTGGTCTGTCTTGCATTGCGGTACCTTAGGTAAGGTTGGTCTGTCTTTTTGGGATTGCTGGGTACCTTTAGGTAAGGTTGGTCGTCTTGCATTGCTGGTACCTTTAGGTAAGGTTGGGTCCCGTCTTGCATTGTGGTACCTTTAGGTAAGGTTGGCTGTCTTGCATTGCTGGTACCTTTGGTAAGGTTGGTCTGTCTTGCATTGCTGGTACTTTAGGTAAGGTTGGTCTGTCTTGCATTGCTGGTACTTTTAGGTAAGGTTGGCTGTCTTGCATTGGGGGTACCTTTAGGTAAGGTTTGGTCTGTTTTGCATTGCTGGTACCTTTAGGTAAGGGCATATCTATTACATCGAACTCCACACTGATACTCTCCTCCCGGGTGACCTTACCTGCCTCTCTAGCTGAAGTCAAAACCCCCAGACAACACCCAACGAATCACGTTCTCATCGATGGACGGTCGGTAACCTAACGTTTACGGTGGGCAGCAGTCAAAAACCCACTGTACACCCCCCCTCCCCCTCCCCCCCCCTCCACCCTTCCCCACCCGCTCACATCCAGCGGACCGAACCGCCGCTTCGCCCTACCATGAAGCGAAAAAATGGGGGACCAGCCCATGATTATTCTGCGGGCGGACAAAAAAAAGGAAGAGACCCCCGGGGGATGAAAGGGCTGGGCGGCTTGACAGCGCGGCGCGTTCAGCGAAGCGGACAACACGCCCCCCATCGATTGGGAGGTTGCGGGGAGTGAAGAAAGTGGAGGGGGGAAAACAAAGGAAAAAAACCACAACAGAAAGACTTAAACCAGGGACACAATGGGCGATCAAAGAGACGCCTGGGATGCTTGGGGTTGGCATTTAGGGAGACGTCATATTGGGAAAGCTAATGTTGCTAATGAAGGGAGAGAAAGAACAAAAAAAAGGGGTACCTGCCTGATATGTCGTTTTGCATCGAAAACGGTTGGTTCACCTTTTTAGAAACACTGTGCAAATGCTTAGTAACACAACCACACACCAACAAGCTCGTCTCTGTCTCTGTCTCTCTTCTCCTGTCTGTGTCTCTCTCTCTTCTGTTTGTCTGTCTGTCTCTCTTCTTTCTCTCTTCTCTCTCTCTCTTCTTTCGGGGGGCGCCGCGCGCGCACACACACACCAAAACCCAAACCCACAAGGGCACACACAACACACACACAGCGCGCGGCACCACGCACGCACGCACGCCCCCGAAAGCAACACGCACTTTTGACTCCTTGCATCAAGGAAAACAAAAGGGAATTTATGGTAGACAAAGAACACTTGTATTTAGGTGAAACAAAAACAAACATGCAAAACCCCAAATAGGGGTTTTTCTTGGGGAATCTTTTTCTGTCTGGGGAGTCAGGAATGTGTTTTAAGGGGGAAGTTTTCGGGTTTTCCCTTTCGTGTGGAATCTCTCTGTCTGGGTTTTCGGGAAAGTGATTAGGGAACCCTTTTGGGTTTTTGCTCGGTGAATCTGTTCTGTTAGAGTCAGGAATGTGATTATGGTAGCTTTTGATTATTTCGTGTGAAATCTGTTTTGGGTTAGATTCAGGAATGTATGATGGGAAGCCTTCTGGTTTCCTCTGTGGGAATGCCTCTGTCTGAGGTCGGGAATGTGATTATGGGAAGCTTCTGGTTTCCTCTGTGTGAATCGTCTCTTCTAGAGTCAGGAATGTGACGAGGGAAGCCTTCTGGTTTCCTTGTGTGGATCGTCTCTGTTAGAGTCGGCATGTGAGAACAGGACGCTAGTGCTCTGCGCCAAAACATGGTAACATGATCAGGAAAGGGCAACCCCCTCTGGGGTTGGAAATTCATGGTCATGGGAGACAATCCTTTTCTGCGGGGGGAATTCAGTTGGTCTTTGAAGGGCAGTTCCTGTTACAGATCAGAGAAACGAAGAGTGGATGAGGGGGGGGGGGTTAGGGGTGGGGGAATGAGGGAGGGAGGGGAGACGAAGACAAATACCCGACAGGCAGGGAGGCAGGCAGGCAGACAGAGGGAGACGAACAAAACTATAGATAATAGATGGTTTTTAAAAAGAGAGAGAATAGATAGCTGACAGATGGTAGATAGAAATGGTAGTTTGACGGTAGACAGATGGATAGATGGATAGAAGATAGATGGGTAATGGATAGATAGATAGATGGATAGATAGTTTACAGACAATTATAGTAAAGGTAGGTAGGTAGGGGTTGGCAGACAGCAGACGATGACTAATCGATAAACAAGAGAGATAAATAGAGACAGAAGACACAGATTTGATAAACAGGATAGAAACATTGGGTATTGTAGTAGACAGATAGTGTATTTTACGCGGTTTGCTTCACAAGTACCATGTAGTTGGGTTTCAAGGAACCCCAAAAGATTACCAGGGGTACCGGAACCACATTTGGATGTTTCAAGATACTGGAAACCACATTTCGGATGTTCAAATAAACCCGGGAAACCCCATTTGGATGTTTCCAGAGATACTGGAACACATTTCGGGGGTGGTGCGCTATCTTTGTTGTCTTTCCCATGACGTCAAACGTGTCTCACTGTCGCACTGTCTGACGTCGCTTGCCCAAAGCTTGAAGAAAACCGCACGGGGTGATCAAAGCTTTTGGGTTTTTTTTTTTGGGTTTTGGGGTGCCGTAGTGGCCCTGGTGGTTTTTTTTTTTTGTTTTTTTTGTTTGTTGTTGTCTGTCTGTCTGTTTGGGTGCTTTGTTTGTTTTGTTTTGAGGAAGCTCTTTTTTAAGGACCTTTTTTACCAAGTGTAATTTAAATTTTCAAAGATTTTAGTTTGTTGTCATAAATTTGCCCTCTTCTATGTTGAGTTTTTAAAAAACGTGAAATATTACGGCTGGGGTACATTTTTTGTTCTTTCTTCCATTTTTCCGGGACAGTCCGGCGAAGCAATATCAAGCAAAATTTAGTTAAAATGTCACATACTGATTTCCAAAAATTTAGTTTTTTTAGGCGTATTATCATAAATCTTCTTCTCTCTCTCTCATTCTCTCTCTATTCTCTCTCTCTCTCTCCTCTTCTTCTCTTCTCCACTTCCTTCCTTTCATTCTCTCTCTCTCTCTCTTCACCTTCTTTCATTTCTACTCTCTCTCTCTCTCTCTCTCTCTTCTCTCTTCTCTATCCTCCTCTTCTGATAAGTTGTGTGGGACTCACGATCAACCTCAGTATCATTAATGTCCTGTTTTAAAGGGAACAGTTCAAGTAACTTTTATTTTCAAAACAAAGCGACAAAGTTACGCGATTGAATGTATCATGACTCCACAATACCCCGGGGTTTTGTTTTCAGATACTAAAATAATGATATCCCCTTCGATCATAGGGCCTGGGCGGGTTTGCTTGGGGTTTTTTGTTTGTTTTTTTCTTTTTTTTTTGGGGAGGGGTTAGAACTTTAGAGAGCGGGGTTGAGAATGGGTGAGTCCACCCGCCTGTTTTTCTTTTTCATGTGACAATGGGTTTTTTGGGATTTTGTGACCCAAAAAAAAGGTTTCAAGGGGAGAGAAGGAGAGAGAGAGAGCGAGAAAAGATTAAAAAATAAATAAAATGATCGACAGATGGACATTTCCCAAGAAAAAAAAAAAACTTCACATGTTTAAAGAGCAGACCACAACACACACACACAACACACACACACAACACACACACACACATCACACACCCGCACGCACGGCCGCGCACGCACGACGCACGCACGCACGCACGCACGCACGCACGCACACAAACACACACACACACAACACACACGCACACGCACAATGCGCGAGACGCGCGCAACACAACACACAAAAAATAAACAAAACACACACAACACACAAAAACAAAAACCCGGGCGCGTGCGGGCAACATACACCCCACACAGCAATCAGGACTCACGCCCAACGCTCTCTTGTATCCTTTCTTTTGCTATTTTGTTGTTTGTCTGTCTTCTTTTTTGTTGTCTCTTCTCTCTCTCCCTCTCTCTCTCTCTCTCTCTCTCTTCTCTCTCTCCTTTCTCTCTCTCTCTTTCTTTTTTTTTTTTTCAAAAGGAAATTTCCGGAGAAAATAAGCGCGCAGTAGGGACAGCCTGGCTGGGGGGAATTTTAAGGGACGGAGCGTTGGAGTCGCGAGGGTGAAGGGGGGATAATCAGCTTTGTTGGTGAATTTTCTTCTATTTCTCTTGTCTTCTCCTTTGCTTAAAAATTTTCTTCTTCTTCTTCTCTTTTCTTTTTTCTTTCTTTTTTTCTTTCTTCTTTTTCTTGTCTTTTTCCTTTTTTAAATTCTTTTTCTTTTCTTTCTTCTTCTTCTTTTTTCTTCTTCTTCTTCTTCTTCTTCTTTTCCTCTCCCCTCTCCTTTTCCTATCCTCCTTCTCTCCTTTCCTTTTTCCTATAAATTCCTCTCGTTCTCTTTTGTCGTCTTCTTCTTTATTTTCTTTTCTGTCTCCTCTCTTTCCTCCTCTTCCTCTCCTCTTGTTCTTTTCTTTTTTTTCTTCTCTTCTTCTTCTTTTCTCTTCTTCTTCTTCTTCTTCTTCTTCTTTTATTTTCTCATCGTGTTTTTTCTTATCATTTTTTTCTTTTTTTCTTTTTTTGTCTTTCCCCCGAGTTTGTTCTTCTTATTTCTTCTTCTTTCTTTTTTTTTTTTTTTTCTTTCTTTTTTCATCCTTCCTTTCCTCCCCTTTTTCTTTTTTCATTCCTCCTCCTCCCTCTCCCCCCCTCTCTTTTCTTCTTCTTTTTTTTTCTTCTTTTCTTTCTTTCTTTTTTTTTTTTTCGTTTCTTCGTTTTTCAATGCCCGTCTACTCTTCCTTTTTTTTTTTTTTTTTTTCTCCTCCTCCCTTTTTCTTCCGTCTTCCCTTTTTATCTCCCCGGGTTCCTCCGGGGAAAGCCACAACTTACTCTCGGTCTTGTCTGTTGTCCCGTTGTCTGTTATCTGTCCTTTTTTCTCCTTTTTCTCCCTCTTTTGATGGACTGTTTGTCGCTACGATTGTCTTGTTTGAAAACCCACGTCATAGCTCCATGGCTAAGGCGTTAGATGTTGTTGTGCGTGCGCCTCCTTCCTGTTCTGTCTCTGTCTCTCTGTCTCTCTGTTGTTTGTTTGTCTGTCTGTCTGTCTCTCTCTCTCTCTCTTTTCTCTCTCTCTCTCCTCTGTCTGTCTGTTGTTGTGGTGGTCTGTCTCTGTCGGTTGTTTTCTTCCTCTCTCTCTCTCTCTTTCTCTCTCTCTCTCTCTCTTTTGTGGTGTGTGTGTGTGTGGTGGTTGCGTGTGTGTGTGTGTGTGTGTGTTGTGTGTGTGTGTGTGTGTGTGGTGTGTTTTCGTGTTTTCTCTTCGGGTTGCCTGGTGTTCTTTTCTGTCTCCCCCCCCTGTCTCTCTCTGTCTTTCCCTTGTTCTCTCTCTCTTTCCCTCTTCTTCTTCATCTCTCTCTTCTCTCTCTCTCTCTTCTGTCTGTCTCTCTCTTTCCTTCTCTTGTTCTGTCAGTGTCCTCATTTTGCTTTTCTCTTCTCTCTCTCTTTCTCTCTCTCTTCTTTCTCTCTCTCCCTCTCTTTTCTTCTGTCTGTCTCTCTTTTTCATTTTCTCTCTCTCTCTTCACTTCTCCCCCCCTCTCTCGTGTCTCTCTGTCTTCTGTCTCTTTCTCTCTTTCTCTCTCTCTCTCCTCTCTCTCTCTTTTTCCCTCTTCTCCTTCCCCCCCCTTCTCCCTCCCCTCTCTTCTTCTTCTTCTTCAACAAAAGTAAAACCACCCAGTTATCATCCGCATGAATCACAGTTTTCACATCTAGGGGAAGTTTTCCCGACGTACCACGGACGATTGATCTTAACAATTTCACCCCTACTGTGGAGAAGAAGAAAAAATATGCCTGAAATAAAACGGAACTCTAGCCGGAAGTGAGGGAAACGATCCTCGGGCGATATTCAAAACTGACATTAAGAAACTAAGAGGTCAAAAAGCGTGTTTTTTTGTCGGGGGAAATTATTTGTCTACGTTTTTGGGTGCTTGTAAAAAAACAACTTTTCAGATTTGTTTAAGTTTTCCCCCTGCAGTCGCCCGCTGGAAAACTAGATCGAATGATTTAGAATTAGTATAACCAATATTATGATAAGGATAGAAAGTGTTTTTTTTGGGGTTTTTTTTTCTCAGGCCGGGTTTAAGACGCAGAACGATGTGGAGTTGAGCTTGATAAAACCCGCGGGTAGTAGAGAGAATGTAAAAAGCAGTAAAGTCACTTGATTTTTACGAAACTGTCTTTCTTTTAAAGGAGAGTATGGGTCAACATCAATAAATTCCATCTGGACATATAGAGATCCGGAAAAAAAAATATCGGGCTGTATCATTTTGTTTATGTTTCGGTTGTGTGGCTGCGTGTTTTATTTTTTTGGGTTTGGATGGGGGAAAATTTGACGGAAAAAAAGGTAGAAGACGGTCCCAAATCCCCGGGAACGCGAGTCTTACCCCCCCCCCCCCCCCCAAACCCCCCCCCCCCCCCCCCCCCCCCCCCCCCCCCCCCCCCCCCCCCCCCCCCCCCCCCCCAACCTTTAACCCCTGACAGACCTTGACCTTAACCAAACTCGAAGTCAGCTACCCCCGCCCCACTTCTCATTTTCACCGAAAAAACCCAGCTGTTTTTGGACCTTATTTTGAAAAAAAAAAACATGAAAAAGAAAAAAAAAAAAAAAAAAAATCATTTCTTGATTGTGCTTGCGTTCGGGGGCAATTTGGGGTTGTTTCCTTTTCTCCTTTGACATGTAAAAAAAAAAAAAAAAAAAAAAAAAAAGAAAAAAAAAGACTGCCAGGTGTGTGTGTGTGTGTGTGTTGGTGTGTGGTGTTGTGTGTGTGTGTGTGTGAGAGGAGAGAGAGAGAAAAGGAGAGAGAGAGATCTACTTGGAGGCGAGTGAGAGGGTAGTAGCAAGAGGGTGGAGTGGGGGGTGGGGGGGGTTAGCAGAGCAGATGGGAAAGGAAGAGGAGAGCAGGATTTGTATTGTGGTTATTGGAGGGAAACGGGGGGGGGGGGGGGGGGGGGGGAGGAGGAGTGAAAAGCAAAAAAGGGGGGGGGAGGGAGGGGGGGTGAGGGGAAGAGAGAGTGAGAGAGGAGGGCGTGTAAGGATAAAAGTGATTGCCCGGGTTATTTTGGAAACCAATTCCACCATTTTAGATCGGGGTTTTGAAAGATTCGCGCTGTGATTTGATGTGATGTGTGAGGAGTGGAAGAGGAGAAAAGGGGAAATAGAGGTGGGGGTGGAGGGGATGGGGGGGGGGGGGTAGGGGATGGGGGGGGGGCGAAGAGTCCCTTTGGATGTTTTTTTGGTTTTAAATGGTTTGACGATGGTGGGGGGGTGGGCGAAAAATCCCAGGTGGAAGTTTTTTTGGGTTTTTTTTTTTTTTTCTTTTGTCATCACGGCAGGACGTCTTTAAAAAAGATGTCCTCCTTTAAAACTTTTAAGGGGAAAAAAGTCTTCTCTGAGGGGGGAGCGGGAAAACGGGTTTGTGGTTCTTTTTTTTTTTTTTTTTTTTTTTGGGGGGGGGGGAGATTTTTTATCTCCCACTCCCCCCTCCCTTAAAACCCGTCCCCTTTTTTTCTTTCCCTGCCCCTCTTCTTTTGCGTGTACCCCCCCCTCCCCCCCCCCCCCCCCCCCCCCCCCCCCCCCCCCCCCCCCCCCCCCCACACACAACACCCTACCTATCCTCCCTGTCCTCTCTGTCTTGTAGTTCGTGGCGTCGTTCTCTTCTCTCTTCTTCTCTCTTCTCTCTCTTCTCTCCCCTTCTCTCTCTCTCGAGACTGTTATTTTGGGGCTCTAACTCATTTTTTATTTTGCCCGAACCCCCCCCTTTTCACAAACAAATCCCCGTCCATCTCTGTATTTTTGTCAAAAGGGGCACCTTTTAAAATCAACTTAACAGGGAAAACCCTTTAAATTGCGTATCGTTATTTTAAATGGGGTCTCGCGCAAAAACAAGATGAGCAATTTAGCGGGCCCGCTTTTAAACCCAGTCTTTTCTCCTAGATAAAATCAAAGGGTTTTAAACAGTATGCTTTTTCAAACTTCCAGCTATAACAATCAGAAAAAACAACGGTTTCCCATCTTGGTTGTTATTTTTACCACACGAATTTTAGACCTCAATAATTTTTAAACGGTGTCTTCACCAATTGTGCTTAATGATAATCGAAAAACCCCCTTAATTGATGGTGTACTCTGAAATGTAGATGATTGCATCAAAAAAATTTTGTACTTTTTTTTAACTCTCGTAAATGGACTAAACCCTGGGGGTTTAACGAGAAAATCACATGGTCGTTCCCTTCAAATGTAGATGTTTCTCTTGTCCCTAAATTTATAAGATTGAAAGTACTGGGGAAAACCCCAGATTTAGCAGACCTTAAGAAAAGGTACTTTTCTTTCTTTAGGGGGAAAGTGCATCGTAATTGGGGTTTTGCTTCTTTAAATTTTTTTAGCAAATGCCTAATTCGTAAATATTCTTTTAAAGAAAAAAAGTGTAATAGCCTTTGGTTATTTTTCAAAAGTTATTGGATTCCCCCTTCATTCTAATTTTAAACCCAAAGTTATTTAGGCTTCTTCAGATATTAAAACATTAAACTTTAAAACAAATTTTTCTAAGAGCAACCGACTATTACCGGCCTATTGTTAATTGATATTTTAAAAGAAACACTTATGTTTTGTTTGTTATATAAAGGAAACCTTTTTTAAAAACCCCTTTTTAAAAAAAATCTATTTAAAAATGGACTTTTAAATATAATAAAAAGTGCCATTACGATGGGGGGGGGTTTAGAGCCCAATCTGTGGACTTTAGTAAACTAACCATCGCAGTGGTGAATCTAGGGGTTCTAGTAGGTTTTAAACCATAACTGATATTAAATCCTTCAATAAAGAGTGATAGAGTTTCCATTTAGCATGGGCAAATCATCTATGCCTTTTACAGAAACAGTTTAATTTTGCAGTTTTTTGCTCAACCAATGGGTTTGGTTTTTTTATTACAACATTTAAACCCTGTACACCCAATTCTTAGAAGGTCAGTATATAACTTTCTGTTTTTATCAGTATAGGGCATACTATGAAAAAAAAGTACGCCTCCCAACGACAAAGCGTTTAATCATCTAAGTAAAAGGAAATAAGGTTTTGAAGAATCTGCACGAAATTTTTTAAAATTAACCTTAAATAACTTTAGACAAAGGGGAGACGCAATCCGGGTTGGGAATTGTATTTGTGGGGTCAGCGTTTGAGGGGTATATTTTGACTACTGGCCGGCCACCCTTTTTAAGTTTAAAATCCCCAAATTAGATTGGGATCAATTGAAAAAAAAACCCCAAGCTTGGGCAACATTTATCTTTGATAAACGTGAAAGGGCCCAAAATTTCAGGAGTGCAAAGGCTAATGACTTTCCCTACGGCGTACGTTTGGTGGGTTTTTGGAGGAAGGACAGACCAAGGGGCTTTGGGATAGTGGATCAATTACAGCTTTGAGCAGAAAAAAATTTCTAGCAAATTTTTGAAGATGCTATTAAATCTGTGGATTTGCCTTCCCGCATACAAGGTACAAAAGTTTTCCTGTAGGTCAAGGTTGACTTTGTTGTTGGTATGGTTATACATGTGCCTTTGACTAAAACTGAGAATTGGCATGATACAGAAATTTTTAATAATGAAAAAATTTTCATAGTGGGGCGACCAAACTTTTGGGGGCAAATCAAAGGGTTTACACAAGGCCCCCGCCAAACCATTTTTAAAAAAGTATCTAGCCCAGACGCAGAAAGCGACCCCCGCCCGTTTAAGAGCCCCCAGCCAGAAAGCCGTCCACGCCCGTTGATTTTACCACCCGACAGACACATAGCGAAAAGACGGCCTTTTTGTGTTTTTAACTTTTAAATGGATGGGCATCTTATTTTACTAAAAAATTTAAAAAGGGGCCCGCACCCCAAAGGGCCACAGAAATTTTTAGCATATAACCACCACTTTTCCTATTGTAGACAAAACCCAAAATAACAAACCGTTTATGCAGGCAGGGCACCCAAACGCTTGACAGTGGGCTTCTTTATTAGGTTTGCCAGATGGTGCAATTTTTTTTCTAATCAATTTTCCCCGGTGGAAAGGGTTGGAGGGCTACTGACCCTGTTGGGCATGCGGTTAATGCCCAAAAACCAGTGTAGAAAATAGCAAACCAAAAGGCCGTTAAAATCTAACTATTGAAAACCCCCGCTCTTGAACGGTCTTATTCTTTCTGCTAGCGTAGTATTTTCATAATATTGTTTATGTTTCTTGTTTGTTTTTTGGGTTGTATTTTTTCTCTGTTAATATACAACGTGCTAACGTTTGCCTTTTCTTTAAATTAAATCCTGTATTTCGCTGTTTCAGCCTTTTCTTCTTGTCCAAAATTGTTATCATCTGATCACCCAGTTTATTTTTTTTCTTTTTCTCTTTTTTAAATCTCATTAATTTTACCAATTTGGTTTTTTAGTTTTCGTTCGTGGTTTTTTAAAGCAGATTTTATATTAAGAGTTCAGCAGAGCAGTTCTAATATCCGGAGTTCATGTAGACAAGGGAGGATCAACAATTTTTTTCAAAAGGGCCGCTTCTTCTTAAAGGACTCGCCCACCTTTTTTGCTAGGCGAACGCAATTGACCCCTAAATTTAAAACTCGTTCTTCAATAGACTCGCCCAAATTTTGTTATTGCTTTACTGTTTTTTGACTTAACGCGGGAATAGTGGCTTTTTTCTGTTCAGTTTTTGTTGGCAACGACCGCCCTTTTCTGAAAAAGTCTAACAGCACAGACTTAGTTTTTTTTTGTAATGTTTAATCTTTTTGCATCAGCAGCGAGAGTCTTTGTTAAATTTTTACTTAGACTTAAAAATATTTGGGGTTTTTGCGCTGAATATCTAACACGGTCCATTTTAGTTTTTATATAAAAAAGGCGCCATTTTTTTAAAAATTTCGTCAAGTCAAGTATTTCTGGCAGCCCCCGCTATACTTTTATAAAATGATTCAATTCGTTGTGCAATATTTGTGACCCCCCCTGTTGGGGAGTGAAGAGCTGCTCCTAAATTTTTGACGAGTTAAAGGAGTGAAAAACCCTAAATCTTGGGGTTGTTGGGAGTAAAGGACGTGCTTTGCCCCTAATTCTTTGTTTTGAACGAATGGTTCTTTTTCCCTCTTCATCCCCTTAAATAGGATAACCGTCAATCTTAATCACCCAAATATTATATATTTAAATTATTTTTTGTTTTATCAAAAAATAAACCCCATACGTGGACTGATATTCAGAAAAGCGAAGGAACCCCCGGAATAAAGGAATAAGAAGACGGGTGCGCGTTGTAAAAAAAATCCATCAACAATTGAGCCCATGAAATGTTAACGTAAGTTTAGTGTTTGGGGCTGCCCTGTTATTAATGCGGGCCCACTGCCAGGCTTTTTCATTCAAATAGTTATGAGTCGGCGGATCTAATGCTACTTTCGTTGTACCCCGGGCAGGGCCATATTAAAAATATGGGTAATAAAAATTGAGGTAGAAAAAGCTTCTCAAAAAAGAGGCAGCCCTTTTAATTTATTTGATTCCACGTTGACAAGACTGACGGAGGGAAAGAAGGGTAGGGGTCGATGGCATAAGGCATATCAGATTAAAGGAAAAGGAGGAGAATGGCGATACAATGCACGTTTGTTGTGGTTTATGAGCCAGCTTGAACATTGAAGAGCAAAATAGAACTGAAAGAAAATAGCTATTTACAAACCGTTGGATAGTTTGAACGTTTTGCCAAAGACGCAATGTCGCTTCATTTGTGGGATTATGGGTGTGGAAAACCTGTCTTCGTGCTGATTTGTTAAAACCACTCTACGATTTCATTTACGAGTACATTGTTCTATTCAGCACAACAATCTTAAGAAAAGTCTTACAAAGAAAGGCAGTTTAGTATGGACAGACGAGCATATTATGTTTAGTTGCTCCTATGACAAAGCTAAGCGATGTTTAGAACATTACTATAGGTAATTGAGGAACTGAAACGCGGTTTATTATTGATGACTGTTCAGTGAACAAGGACATTGTTAAAAAAAAAGAAGGGACTATGTCCTAAGCTCGCCTTTAGCGAAAGCACGCATTAGTTTCTGTTTGGCTCTTAATCAAAAATACAATGCTGTCTTAAAAAGACTTTAGCTCGCAGTTTTTAAAATCGTCATCTTTTTGTATACTAAGGACAAGGTTAGTTCTTGAAGAATGTTTAAGTGAAAAATATATAATCAGGGGACAGGGATGAACTAAAAAAAAATAAAGAGCAGTTAGAAAAATCTCAAGCACCGCTAAACTTATGCTTAACGGAATGACCGCAGTTCAATACGTTTGCTTATTATAGATTGCTTATTAACAGATTGTTTACTATAGAATATGTAGTACAGATTGTTTAATTAATAACTAAATTGTTTATATTAAAAAATGTTCGAGGGCAGATCAAAGCGGAGTTAGTTAAATGCGTTGCAGAGAGCTAAAAGGCTTCTAGCAGATACAATGTTTTGATTAATAGGAGTGTCAGGAAATGTTTATGGATTTGAATTACACACGGGACGGTGGCGTTTACAAACGATGAAATCTGACGATAAAAAAACGACAGCAATATCCGAATGGGAAGAGATAAGAAATTAAGGGCAAAAGAATTTTGGCCAAAAACGATACAAACTTCATAAACGGAGAGTATGCTTGGCGCGTTGCTTCCTGAATTACATGGGATTTAAAGTTTGAACTACCGGTAAGCCCCTATGTATATATGATAAGAACTACAAAATTTTAGAAAAAGCCTTGATATGAAGGAAGCCTTCTTGTGCTAGTCCGGAGCACAACAGAACAAGCAGCTTGAAATAATAAGCAGGGATCTTGTATATATGCTGCGGCGAAAGAAGTCCTTAGCTGCCGTGGGGGGCGGACACCGACGGCTTAAACTGTACCCCAAACTAGAATCATGCTAGAAAAATGACGATGCTCTTGTCGCGCTTATTTATTTCTTCCAAGGGAGTTGATCTAAGTTTGCAGGAAATCCGTTAATCAGAGGTGTACAAATAAAGACTGAAAAACTTGGGCGGGCTCATGGTTGTTATTGCTATTACTACAAAACGAGGAGGAAATAACACTCTGTATCATCTGACAAAGTCACTGTGCTGGGTTGACACTATAAACTAAAACGTACTCGATTTTATTTTCTTTCAGTATGCTTGATTATAATTGCGTTTTACTCTGTTGATGATGTTGTTGCTGAAGGGTTAAGAAGAAAATATGTACCAAGATTAATCTTATTTAAAAAAAAGTAATCTTCAATTCAAAATAATGGATGGATCAGGCTCAAAAGTTTAGGTTAAGAGCAAATAATGAACTTCAAGAAAGAAATAGAAAGTGATGAAATAAGGTATAGGGTTACTAGAGGAAAGAAATATGCTAAAGTTTTAAATAAATTCTTTTCTTATATAAAATTCACCGGTATCATCAAGCTGTAGCCGAGCGTACGTTATGCGGTCCGCGATGGCTCATTTTAGTACGGGGGCGGAGCGCCCAGCTTTTAGCATTCAGGGGCATTGGTTTGGGTTTAGGTGCTATGTCTATGATTGTAATGTGTGTTTTAAAAAAATCTTAACGCCTAATTACAAAAGCACAACCGCCATAGTCATCCATAGCTTCAGCAAAACTTTGTTCATTAAGGCTCGCGAATACGCAAAGCATTGCAGCGATGAAAACATTACAGCTGAAGAATTTGAGCAATCTTATTCGGTGATGGTGAGGCTTACAGACGACACAAAAACTGAACTTCAAATGGGTGGAGAAAGATTTTACTTCGGCATCACAGTAGACCTGAGACAATCAAAGAACCTTGCAAAAAAACAAGCAACTATTCAGCTTAAACCCAAAATAGACTAACAAAAATAAGATGTGAACTAAAATAATAAAAATTATATGCTTTAACAAAAAAAAAAAATTAAATCATAAGTTTACAAAAATAATTACTATTTTTTTTTAATAATCGGCCTGTGTATGGCGGACAATTGCAAACTCTTCGGAACAAACGATCTTTTAGGGGCAGGCTTTTTAGAAGAAAGAGTCTCTTTTATAATACTGGGAGGGGTGTTTCATAATTGTTAACTTTATATACATTACCACTCAATACTTGGGTATGTGGCTCTAATTATAAATTCTCCCTCATGCTCTCTCAGGTGCATCAAGTATCTTACTTTTAGTCAAAGGCAAGGAGTTTTCGATTTGCCTTGAATGTCTTCAGTTAATGCTATTTTTTTAATTTGATCGCGTTCACGGTTTAAGACCATGTTGCTTTAATTCTTCATTGTTCATGGCGGTAAGACTGTGGCAATCCTCCTAACCATTCGTGTTGCGTGTTTTTTGTCCATAAGGTCTCTATGATATTGATAGGTAAACAGGACGCTCAGTAGATTCTTATTAGAAGTCTTCATATACGAGGACTGGGAGACGATGGTTGCCTGGGCTTTCCTCTTTTAACTGTACCGGTGTCTTTAAACAGATGGTTTACAGTCGCTTCTAACTCTTCCCATCACAACTGGATAATACTAGAGATACTTTAATGGACTCGCATGTATATTTGTTGTAAGCCGCAGCCAAGCAGTTGAGCTTTTATCTGTTTTAAAGGCTCAGCATAATTATACTCGAAGCCATGTCAACAACTGTACAGCGCATACTTAAACTTTTTTTTCTAAACTTTGTCCATGTGGAAAGGTTACAACAGTCCAATGGTGGGTTGTCTTTAGGAACTGAGCTTAACGAATCGATGGACTTATTAGTCTTTTTGGGAGTTCTACGTACGCACCAGATCTATATGCCAGATCGCTTGTTATGAAAGCAGTCTTTCGCTTTGATTCAGACACCTAGCAGCTTTCTTTCAGTTTATCAATTAGAGCCTCTTTCTTCCAATACTCTCTAGGAGAATAATATATTTTCGTGTATTCGTCTCGCTATTAAGGAGGATGTTTTTATTAATTTTTAACTATTGTTTTTAGGATTGAATATGCCAAGAAGAAAGATTGTCCCATAGCACATATTATAAAGCCTATTTCTACCCATTTTTATGATCCTCAGATGGTATTAAAAGTCGAAAGTTTCTGGCGGTGGCGATGTTAGAAAACTTTTTCCTGTCACTAAGTAATATTATTCATTGTTCAGTCAACGTCTGTAACTGTGTGCTCTGATGTCCCTGTCTTTAACTTTCTTATTAATAAGTATAAGTGTGCAATCTCCTTTTTCTCGTAAGGTTCTCTTGCCTTTAGGTACATCTCTCCATTGCTTGTTATGGCGTTCTTCTCTTTGTCAGACGCAATTTATAAACATATAATTCTGGGAGACAAGCCAGCGCTTTATCAATAAGGCCCGCACATCAGAACTATTCCAGACATCTATTTATATAAAATGAATGAATCTTTTTTTTTAGATTGAATCTTTTTTTACAAATCAATCTGCCTAAATGCATTAATCTTGTTATAAAATCAATATTTTCTATTTGCATTGATTGTTTTTGGATATCCCATGTGCAACAAGAAAGTCTTTTGAGGCAATCCCTGCAGTTATTAAGCTAAACCATAACAACATCCTCAATGTTTAACCTTCTAGATCCAGCCTCGGCCTATTTTAAACATTTTTTTGTAACGTGTATCTCTATACTAAGGCCCGCTGATTACGCAGAGTGGTAAACTGTATTAATAATTTTTTTTTCGCTCCTGTTTTTTATTTAAACTAAAAAAATAATTAAAATAATCATAAATAGAAAGACTGTCTATGTGCTTTTTAATCAGATTAATCTTTTGTTGCTAGAGCAAAAAATAGGTTGTAACTAGAGTTTCGGCGAATATTCTATCTTTCCCATGTTGGGCGGTTTTATTCTTAACAACTTTGCTAGGGTTGAATATACTATAACACGGACAATGGGCCACTGCATATTTAACCATCAGGTAATATGGTTTTATTTTCTGCTATATATTTAATTTTTAGATTTAAAAAATGGCAGCAAAACAGCGAATTGATCTAATGATTTTAATAGAAAATTGTAAGAATTATTTGACGAAAACGATGAAAGTGTTAAACCATTGATTTTAGTAAATTCTGGGTTTGAGCAATGTGTAAAAAATTTAATCAAACAAATATAGTGGTGAACTATTTAACGGAAGGCAATCAACAGGAGTTAAACATGATCTGTGTGATTAGAAAAAAGCTACAGTATTGGCAGGAGTTCTTGTAAGATTAGGGTGTATTGAGTCTTGCAACTGCAGGGTGAGAATAAAAGAGCATTTATTACTTAATTTTTTTTCTTTCATTTACGTAATATTGTGAGTTAAAAATGCCCCTTACAAGTGAGTAGAAGATATGAAATACTACCTTCCACAGTACTCGTTGTTGAGTAAGTAACAAATCATTTAAGGCAATCTTGTTCATTGATTCGACATGGACTCGGATTAGTCACAAACGTTCACGGAAAGTTGTACACATGCTATTTCTAAAATTCAGGATCTCTTAAAATAACCCGCCATAAACAAGTGTTGTTGGCATTCTGATTGAATTATAACCCGATGATAGTTAGTATGCAGAGTTGGGTTTCAATAGACAGAAAGAAGGTATAGCTTCACGACTTTACACTCTGGCTGGGCACTGATTAACTTGCTAGACACAGTTTAACCATGCAAGTGAAAGAAGGAAATTGCGCGGCTCTGGCTGGTTGACAGGAACAGTCTTGAATTCAAATTTAGACAAACCAAAACTACTCTCTCTAGTCGGCAATTCTTACTTCTTCCGAGAGCGTTAGTGTCTAAAACGAGCAGTCCTAAACAGATTACTTAATTCAGACACTTGTGTTTCATGGGTTGGTGTGTGGTGGTTATGGACACTTAATCCTGTAAAATTAATGAGCGGAGAGTTTCTAATTAAAACCTTATCTTCAAGAGCTTGAACTTTAATAACTATAGACTTTCAGTGAGGATAGAAGGTATCGACAGTTTGAAGACGCAAAACAGCATTACCGTAAGCGTATACACATGGATTCAGTTAGACAATCTAGTCCCTCTAAAGGATTCTCCCAACGCTCCCACTTTGGCGATCACTTGCTGCCTATAATATGTAGATGCTTTCTGTTTGGCAGACGGATTAGGAGCATATGTCTTACTCGCTCAAATAGCAGAAGCTAAGAAAATACTAAAGAAAACTACTAAACAGAGATGTGTGAAGGTGTTTGGTCAGGATCCATCTATAGAAGCAGCTTGCCAGTCTTAAGCAAATTGTAAAAGTTTTGTAGATGTTAAATCGCACTTTTCCGCCCCAAACCGGGTCTAAAGTTAGTTTTAAGAATGTCGCAAACTGCAAAATGAGCCATACTAGTCTATGCTGATTGAAGCGCTTGTCGCCGTATACAAACTCAACAAGACACAAAAAACACCATATTATCCCGCCATCAGATTGTTATTATGCATTGTTAGTGTTAGGTCAGATGGCGGACTCACAGTGTCCAGAGATTTCAACAGAGGCTCGAAGCAGCTGGGTCTAGATTTTTGGATCAGATGAAACCTTCGCAATCAAATTTCTAATCAGCTGAAACCTTTCAGCCTTAAGAAGACTCCGAAGATGAAGAACGTTTAAATCATCTAACACAGCTGTATTTGAAAATGCAAAGTTATTAGGTGACACTGTAGAGCCATGATCAATTACTGGAATCAGAGGGGGGCAACACACGCTGTATCTTCAATCAAGGTAACCCGAAAAATGGATACTGCCACTCTTTTTCATAACTTACGAGGTACGATTTCTAACTTTTATCATGCAGCATAACTTCTGATAGTAAGGGGTTAGCTGTATTGCACAATCAACAGAACAGTACATGACTCTTATTGTAGCATGTAAATCCTTCTATGACTCTGCCACATATGTTGGAACGTATAAGTAAGTTAGCAAGAATCTCTACAAGATGTCAAATAACCAACAATATTGCGGACATCTTTAGTCCGTAAAGGCGTTTACCCTTAGGAAACATGGGCCTCGTGGGACCAAGTTTGACGAGCCGGCGCTGCCAGCAAAGGAAGATTTTAAAGCGTTTAGAGGCGGATGATATATTCTGACGCCGACTATGATACGCACAGAAAGCTGGACAGAATACACTGTCGAAGTTGGTGATTATATCCGACCGATCAATATTTATTGGCAGACGTGTGTTTATTAGGGATGTGTTTGAAAATTACAGATCACTTTTGCATGGAAACACTCGGGTTAGATTTGTCACAGTAATCTCTGCACGGGCCTTTTGGGATGCATTCTTTGAAGTCTTACAAAAATGAGATTGACTTAATATTCTGATTCTTGGATACATCTTCAGATTGATTGAGGGGCTGAGAGGAGGCTTAGATGGCTGTCTCCTTAAGCAGATCCAACAACAGTATTTAGGAGATTATGATCGATAACCACCACCTATCTGATGTACCTTAGACGCCAACAATCTGTATGGTGGGCCATGAGCCAGACCTGCATTAGGAAACTTTAAAATGATAAACGCGAGCCTCATGATGTTGATGGGTGTAGGGATATGTCGCAGTTAGCGATAATTCCAATAGGACTTATCTCTAGAAGTGCGATCTAGATTATCCTAAGCAATGTCGGTCCCTCCCGATTTCCCTTCAGCGCGAAAAATTAAGATGAGTCCGACAGAGCGCCTAAACTTCGTGCCTGACCTTCGATCACAAGAGAAAGTCGTTTGTATCAGGCTGTTACAAATTTATTAAGACCAGGGTTGTTAAATAATAGATGTTCACGAATAATTACCTTCTGACCAGAGCCTATATGAGACCATACCTCATGAAGAACACATCTTAGGATGCGGCACTGTGCACTAGAAAAAGGACTTCTTTAAACCAATGGAAAACCAGCTGTTATGGCAAGACGATGGAGAACGAACACAATCGTAAAGATGTAAACTTGGGTTACAAAAGAAAAACAATCAATTAAGTGGTCTTAAACTCATTATCCCAGATCTTTTAGACGATTTTACGAACCAGCCTGGTTGGCGTTATGATGGAAGAAACAGCTTGTTGAAGTTGGGACATAGCCGTTTGTTTATCGGCTTTACTGTGCTTGAGTTGTCAAAGTTATTAATGCTAGAATTTCTGTACGATACTTTAAAAACCGCTGTATCCAGAATTCAAATTCCTTTACACAGACACTATAGTTTTATTTGGGACATCCCAACTGATTACATTTACAAAGACATGGAAATAGGAAGTGGCTTAAAGGAGTGATGGGTTGGATACAGACACATGCTACTACCTAAAGAATAGCCCTTTTAATTCAACCGTGAAAGAAAGTGATTGGAAAGTGAAGGATGAACTTAAAGGGACGATTCTATACTAGAATATGTTGGCTTAACGGGCAAAGATGTATAGTCTTGTACCCAGATTAGAGATAAAGGAAACTCTAAGGGCATAGGTAAAGAATTTGTAAAAAAACTATAGTCCAAACAACTAAAAGCAGGCATTCTTGAAAACAAAGTATTTTATTATACAAATGTTAATCTGCTCGCTCTATCTTTCATCAAGTAAAACACAAAAACTGCTGATAATAAGAAGTCGCTAGGACTCGTACCACTAGCAAGCGAAATTACGGTCAATCCGTGCTATCATGGCTATAGGCCCAGGAGAGCAATTGGTGATCTTAATGTACGATCTTAAATAGTATTACTAGTATAACTTAAGATCTTAACTAGTACTTACTTAAGATCTTAAACTCAGCTATTAATTCGATCTTAACTAGTTACGTAACTCGTATTAATAAGATTTACATGACTTGCACCTAACTTGCATTTACTTGCACTTTTACTTAACTTAACTGTTATAACGACCTAACAGAACTTAGTTGTTAAGGAGGAAAACTCTCTTCCCCCCCCCGACCCCCCCCTCCAACCGCCTTGTTTTCAACATTTTCAAAGCATTTTTTTGTGAAAGTGGAGCCTCCATCCTTCCCTTTTTTCCCTACCTTTTCTGTTTTTGTGTTTGTTTGTTTGTTGTTTGTTTTTTTTGTTTTTGTTTTCTTTTATCGCATCTCTCACGCACCATGCAAGTGTGTATGTTCTGTTTACTAAGGGACATTCTCTGGTGGACTTTTAGTCTTTTGGCCTTTGATACAAAGCGTCAGTGTCTATTTATGTTCTAATGTTTGGTGTAAAAGGGGGGAAACTCTCGTCTGTTTATCCGTCTGATTTGTCGACGTTGTGCGGGCGAAAAAATCTGACACGGACAAACAAACAAACAAACAAGCAAACTAACCGACATACAAGGGTGAAAACATCCAAAACAAACTGCTCCGTAGGAACAACAAGAAAACCAAAAATAGAATGACCAATCCGCCAAACGAAAGGAAAACAAACAAATTACCGAAACAGTCACAACGCGCTTCGACCAATTGGGTCTTTTTCAGCATTGGACAAAACAACATCTCAAAACAATGACAACAACCGGACTAACAAAACAGTCACTAGTCCATTCGGCTTCGATCTGGGCCGCAGACTGTTTACGCTTTCTATTTTGGCTTTGATGTTTCAGTGTCCCCGCCTGCAGGCAGTTCCCTCCGCTTTCAATGGAACCTTTGTCTCGGACAAGACAATGGTCTTCCTATTTCCGGTTCCTGTCGTTTTTCTTTCTTTTTTTTTTATATTATTCTATCTGTGTCATGATCTGTCTGGGACAGACGTATACGACCCTGTGCGAAGGGAGGGAGGGGCGAGAGAGAGAAGGATGGGGAGGGGTGGGGCTAGGGTTGGGGTTTTTTTTTTTTTTTTTTTGGGGGGGGGGGGGGTGAAGATGCAGAATAGGGTGACTGGCACGATGTGCGCGGGACGATGCGCTAACAGGGTGCGCTGTCTGCTGCCAAGGTTGCTCTGAAAGACAGCTTCCAGAACGGGACTCCCAAAGGTTACAGAGCTGGCACGATGGTAAAGGGAAGGGGGGTGGGGGTCGGTGTGGTGGAGAAAAAAGGTGTTGGGGTGGTGGTGATGGGGGCGAGGGTGGGGGTGGCGGGAGAGGGGAGAGGGGGGCAGGAATACGGATAGGACCAGCCAGCCACGCAGCGGCGCGGTGGTCAGTCTCACAGGACGTGTCTGGGAGGTTGGAGGTTCAGTCCCTTCCTCCTCATTCGACTCGTGACATCACCAGGACAATTCTTCGGGCCTTTTTTTTTTTTTAGTTCATTAGCTGTGAACCCTGCTCACTGTGGTGGGTCTTGTGGGCTTAGCACATGTGGTGCAGCGCATATGGGCTAGTCCGCGCGCAGTTATACCACAGGGCTGACATTGAAGCTTTTTAAGTTTATCGCCAGAACGGTGGTAACCCGCAGTAACCTGCCAGACCCAGGTGAAATGAAGGTTTTTACCAGTTTTACTACCGACAGATACCAAGAAGCACTGGTACCCTGTCACCGGGTGGTTGTTGACAAGTCTCTCTGGCGCAAAAGCAGTTTTTCTCCCCTACCCCTCCCCCCTCCCCCGTTCCGCCCACCCATGTAATATTGTTGCAATGAGACGGCTACTATCAACACCGTTGTCAGTTTGTGTGCGACGACTCTCTCTGTCTCTTTCTCTCTGTCTCTCTCTGTCTCTCTCTCTCTCTCTCTCTCCTCTCTCTCTCTCTCTCTTGCTCTCTCTCTCTCTCTCGCTCTCTCTCGCTCTCTCTCTCTCTCTTTCAGTGTGTGTGTGTGTGTGTGTGTGTGCGTGTGTGTGTGTCTCTGTCTCACTCTGTCTGTCTGTCTCTGTCTCTGTCTCTCTCTCTCTTTCCTCTTCTCCCCCCCTCTCTCTCTCTCTCTCTCTCTCTCGTATCTCTCTCTCTCGCTCTCTCTCTCCTCTCTCTCTCTCTCTCTCTCTCTCTCTCTCCTCTCTCTCTCTCTCTCTGCTACAGAACATTTTTCCCATATAATTACATGGTTTGTGTTTTTTTCCAACGCAATTGTAGACATCTCTCTCTCTCTCTCTCCTCTCTCTCTCTCTCTCCTCTCTCTCCCGCTCCTCTCTCTCTCTCTATCTGTCTGTCTGTCTGTCTGTCTGTCTGTCTGTCTCTGTCACTGTTTCTCTCTGTCTGTCTGTCGGTGTCTGCCTCTCTGTCTCTTCCTCCTCCTCCTCCTCCTCCTCCTCTCTCTCTCTCTCTCTCTCTCTCTCTCTCTCTCTCTCTCTCTCTCGGGGGCGGGAGGGGGGGGGGAGTAATTTCTCGAAAGCGTCGTAGCTCTGGCACTCGTCCTGCAGATGCGGCAAGAAGACACTGTAGGGAGAGACCTGGACAACAATTGGTCTCCAAGAGAAGCGGAACCCCCACCCCCTCCACCCCTCCCTCCCTCCTCCACCTGTATGCGTATCGACCCTGAACTCCTTACACACCAAAAGAGGTCAAGGTCGCCTCAGGTCGTGTTTCCTAGATGCCCTTTTGGCGGCACCCCCCCCCCCCCCCCCCCGCCCCCTTGGCGATGCCGGTCTCGGGGGATGGGGGACGGTTGGAGGGGCGGGATGAGGATTGTGAAGTTGACTTTAGTTCCTTGTCGACCACAGCGAGCAGGTGCTACTACTCTTCATCTGATTCTGCTATTCCCTAAGAGGAGCTCCGATCAAACGTAGCGGAGTTTTATCTTCACTTTCAGTTTCATCAAGGAGGTGTCACTGCGTGCGGACTAGTCCATATACGCTACAAAGAAAAGAAGAGAATTTAAGAAGAGGGTCCCGTGCCTACGGCTTAGCAGATATCTGACCTACAGCATCAGCCCAACGCGCTGGACAGACCTTGGGTACCTACCTAACACTGGTTGTACCATTATCGTTGTGTGTGTGTGTGTGTGTGTGTGTGTGTGTGTGTGTGTGTGTGTGTGTGTGTGTGTGTGTGTTGTGACTCGTTCACTGTGACTGTCGCAGACAGAACCGACCATCAAAAAGAAAAAAAGAAAAGAAAGAAAACAAAACGAAAAAGAAAAAAAAAAACGAAAAGAAAAAAAAAAATCTGTTCCGCTGCGTGACTCATGAACGCACGCTGTCCACAGTTCTTAGTGGCTGAGGCTGTGGTAGGACCACGGGGCGGGTGTAGCTGTGTCAGTTGGGGCTAAACGTAAGCAGCGTGTCGGGTGTCATTTCACTGATTATTATTATTATTATCATTATTATTATTATTATTATTATATATTCTTATTATTACTATTATTATCATCATCATTATTATTGTTATTATCATTATTATTTTGTTGTTGTTTGTTGTTT
>JAMYXO010007703.1:0-11785 GCA_033310375.1 Conus canariensis
CTAAACGTTCTGGGGTTTTTTCTACACAAACATTAAACTGGAGACATCATATTGAACAGTCTTAGAATAGCCAGAAATTCTTTTTTTTTTTAGTCAGCACCGGCATTGGGGGTAAAAACGTTTTACTCTTATAAAGCATTTTTTTTTTTTGGGGGGGGGGGGGGGGGGGGTGAGGGTGGTACTGAATGATTCAGTTCACATTTTTTGGCACCCCTGTCACATGTTTACAGTCCGACCTGGCCCCCCGCAGTCGGCTGGCCTGCGAAAAACTGAATTCAAAATTTTACTTCATGCCTGGCATTCCCTTACGGTCAAAAAGTGTTGTAGAGCTTTTCACATAACATCTTTTTGAAAAACACTAAAAGGTTGATTTAAGTCTTTTAAATTTCCCTTTAAACGTTCCTCAAACACCTAAGTAGAAACCCTTTGCATCAAATGTGGGAAAGCACAGTGAAACTGAAGTGATACCTTTGGAAAAATTCCAAAATCTAACAACTACAAACAGTGAGGACTGCTTCAGTTCAGTGAAAAATTTAAAAAATTACAAGGTACTTACAGTGACTGCGTTTCATTCCAACTGAATGAGCAAAATTTTCTCTCAAAACCGTTTGAATGTATTACTTATTCGAACCTTTGACAGAACTGTAAACGAAGAAGTAATTTCCCCAATTTAATCCCTTTTCCCAACTTTAACGGTTTCAAATGGGCGATTAAAAAGAGCGGAGTTTGATGTTGTAATTCAAGTCAAAAAAAAAAGTGAACGATTCTGCTTTAGCATCAGACATAAAAGGCGTCAAAATATCATCATCTATACTTACACTGGGGGGCATCAGCGACTTGGGATAAGCAGACAGGAAAGGATTTTAATTTCAGCCCATATATAAAACCCCTTTGTCGATAAAAACAGGTCCTTTGTTCCCCGGTACTGGCCTGGAGGCCAGTTCCAAGATACCGACTTCGCGATACACCATGTTCTTTTGTGTTGTTTTTGGTAGGTTTTTCATGCTTTTCTGCAATCCATGGCTTCGTCGCTGTAATAACAATAATTAATTACAAAGACACCATAATTCATCACGATCCTAAAAGGTTAAATTACACTTTCACCACTACACTGTGCTTTTTTTTCTTTTAAAAAAAGGGAAACTGAAAGCAAGGCACAAAGAGCGGACAAAACGTTTATATGAACCAATCGATTTATTAAACCCCGAACAAAAAAGTGATTACATGAACCAAAGATTTTTTTTAACCCCAAACAAAGTAGCTGTCGAAGAAAAAAAAAAAAAACGTAAAAAAAAAAAAAAAAAAAAAAATTCCCTTAACATTACAACATTAAAAAATTCATTCCCAAAAGTTTTCAGAAATACGGACTGAAATAGCAATATTTTAAAAGAGGGAACACCTAGCAGAAAATTTTCAAAAACACCATTGGCTTACAGATTAAACGAGTCTTCAGAACAAATTCACGAGAACGTAATGTTCCCGTGGAAAAAGGGTTTTAATTTAAAAAACCTGGGTAAATTTCTTGAGTGCCCGGGTTTAAACGCCTTTGTAACATTTTGACTACACATTTTCGCTGTTCTTTCCAGTATTTATTTAATGTAAAAAAATTAACCCCTTTATCGCAACACATTATACTTTCCCTTTTTTCACTTACGTTTGTTTGTTTGTTAAAATAAGATGTGCATGAATGTAAAATTCAATGTAAAAAAAAAACCCCCTTTGACGCACAGTTAAAAGACAAAAAACATGCATGTAGCGGTGCTCTTCAACACGTACAAAAATTCACACACACACACACCCCGCCCCCGCACGCACCACGCACGCCCGCACCACACACAACACACCCCAACAACAACACACACACACGCGGGCAATACGTTGGCGTAACAAAACGAAAGGCCGCAGTGGAAGGTTTCATGTTTGCCAGCCATGTTGAATACATAACATACAATCGTGTTTTCCTGTGAGGCGATGTGATACGTACCCCATTGACATTTACAAACGGTCAACGCCCCGAGATTCAACTGGGAGTATCCCCAGATAATTTTAGACTGTCACTCCTTTTAAAACAGGTGTCATGGGCCTTTTTTTCTTTTTAAGTGCTCGAAAAACTGATAGCTATCAAAGTAATAGCCCTATTGTGTTTGACCATGGATTGTTGAACTGCAGGACTGCTGTAACACATTGAAAAAGACTTTATGAAGGTCTCTGTACAGTAATCGTTTTGTTCTGTATAAAAGTATACAGAGTAACCTTCCTCAGAACTACCCTAATGGGCGTAATGTCGTGGATTGGTTTTTCTTTTTTTTTTTTGGGATACATTGCTATGATAAGGCACTAACTGCACTTAAAAAAAAAGAACACACACCACACACACACCCCCCACACCCCAACACACACACACAACACGGAACAGACAGAAGACAGAGGCGGGCGACAACAGACGGGGAAAACAGACAGACAGGCAGCACAATAACCAAAGAACGGCCAAAAAGATAACCCCCAACACCCCACAAACAACACACCACCTATCAATCCACCCCCCATGGAGCTGCCCCTGGGAGAAACTCACGAGGCGTGCCCCTGCCCGCAAGAGGTCGCTGGGGCAGCGGAAGGGAACTTCCAGGAACTGGGCGGGTTTTTCCGTTTCCGCTGCCGCGCCCAGGTAGGGGACTTGTAAGAGCGAGGAGGGCGAACAACAGGGCACCCGAAGGAGAAGGTGCACAGCGGGTGAGATAGGACACGTAGCCGTCGTCTGCGTTTTCCAGTCGAGGGCACAAGTCGTACCTGGTGGTCTGGCTGTACCCGGGAGGCAAAATGCAGAAAATTCAGAACCTTTTCATTCAACCCCCAGCCCCCACTTTAGGTAATAATGAAAAATGGGGAAAACACTCCAATAAGGATTGGGAACCATCTACGTAATACCACAAAAAAAAACGTTTTAACAACAAAAAAAATCGGACGCTAAAAAGTTTTTTTTTTCTTTTTTTTTACTTTTTCCATTTTTAGTGGGACAACCCTCGCCGTCATTCTGGCCCCCGCCACAGCCACACCCCTTATTCCCCCGCAGGGCCCTACACCGGGCGACCCATTTGGGAGTCAGCAATTTTTTTTTCCCCCACTCATCTTCTGCGTCACTTTTAATTTTTTTCTGTTATTATCCTTATTTTCCCCATTTTCCATTTCCCCGTCCCCCCAACCCCCCCGGGGCTCTCGCCGCTGTCCCCGTATCGGTAATCCCCCAAAGGAAAAATGTGATCTTATGAGGGAACCCCCGAAGAAACACTGCATTGCACTGCCGTGTCATTTCGGTGGTGTTTGTGGTGTGTTCTGACAAAAAACCACAGGACACCACCTTGAATCCCCTGTGACGACTATAATTGCTTAGTCGTAAAACCCACCCCTGAGTAAGCGTCACCTCCAGAGGGCGCCACCACGTGGTCCCATGACGCCCCCCATGAACCTGCCCCTACCGCCCCCTCGACACAAACTCACCAACGGCAGGGACGAAAGAAAGGAAACTAAAAAAAAGAAAAAAAAAGCTCACCGCACAGCAGGACACGGGGGGGCTACAAAATTTTTAACTTTTTAATGTAAATTTGTGAGGATGAAGGGAAATTAATTTTACGGATTTCCCATTCTGGTCTGAGACTGAATGAAGGGCCCGTACTCCAAACTTACTTTTCAAATATATCCTAGCGTCAACCAGGCCCGAGAAATACATACACCGCGGTGTTACAGAAAATTTGAGTAACGCTTCAGGAGCAACCCCTTTGGGGGTAAAACTCAAATCGGGTTCCAGCTAGCAATAGCAAAATCAACTCTGGGTAGGAGCCGTCGGGCACAAAAATCCCACAAATAAATGGGTCTGTGGAATCGAACCCAAAAACCCCCGAGCCGAGAGCCACAACGCTAACCATTATGCCGCAGGGCTGTTGGGGGAAAAAGCAAAATTTTTTTGCGGCAGGCGCCTGAGTCATTCAAAACTAGAAAAATTTTTAGTAAGAAACGGTCTCAATGACTAATACCCTTCAGAAAAGTGTCTTTAAAGCCACATAAATCAACGAAAACATGTTGGGAAAAGGGGGAAAGTAAACCCAGGGACCAGCGTTTTAAAGCTTTAAAATGTTTTTTACACCGCATTTCCTACTTCTTTAAGCATAAATATGTAACCCATATACTTCACCCGGAAAGGTTTTTTAAAATTTATACTCTTCACATCTAAACATTTTTCTGTGCACATTAACATGGTTTTAAAATCATCCCTACAAACATTACGATGCATTCAACGTCATTTCCTGCACAAAAATAAAAGTTTCCAACGTCATTCCCGTAATATCAAGGTCTATTCTAACTCTTCCCTGCACTATTAAGGTACATTCTAACGTCATTCTCTGCACACCTTAAAAGGGGCATTCCCAAAAGTATTTCTTTTCATATTAAGGGGACATTCTAAGTAATTTTCCCCACACCTTAAAAATACATTAAATCATCCTTGCACATATCAAAATGCATTGTAAGTCATTCCCCGCACATATTAAGGGACATTAAAACCCCATTTTCCCGTACCCTTAAGGGCATTCTGACCATTTTTGCAAATTTAAAAAGCATTTTAACGTCCCCTTTCCCTGCACATGTTAAGGACTTCTAGCGTCATTCCCTATCACATTAAGGTACATTCTAACTCATTCCCTATACCCTAAGGTCCATTCAAAGTCATTCTCTATACCATTAAGGTACATTCTAACGCATTCCGCACACAAAGGGGACATTCTAACGTCATTCCCAAAACACATTTGGTACATTTCAAACGTCATTTCCCACACACATTAAGGAAATTTTTGACGTCATTCCTTGCACTTTTAAAAATGCATTCAAAAGTCTCCCTGCCATATTAAGGTCCTTTCAAAACGTCTTCCCATACACATAAGGCCCCAACTCAAATCACCCCCTTAATGTTAAGGACATTCTAACGTCTTTCCCCTATACCATTAAGGTACTTCAAAACGCATTCCCATACACATTAAGGTACTTTAAACGTCATTCCCTATACAATTAAGGTACATTCTAACTCTTTCCATATACACTTTAAAGGGTACTTTCTAGTCTTTCTTGCACATGTTAAATATTCTAAACGCATTCCCCCCTGCAATGTGAATATGCAGTCTAACGCACTCCCGCCCAAATCATGATGAAAATTTCTACGTCTTTTTTCCCCCCAACATTAAGATGCTTTCTAAGGAAATTCCCTAACATACGTTAAGGTGCTTTTTTCATCTTCCTGCCATATTAAAAGATATTCAACGCAATCCCTACACTTTAAAGATACATTTTCAGTACCACCCCCTATACAATGAACATTAAAAAAAATACAGTAAATTTTAAAAAAATGCACAATGATGTTGGCATGAGACAAAAGACAGAGAGAAGGGAGGAAAAAAGAGAGAGAGAGAGAGAGGAGAAAAATGAGAGAGAGAGAGAGGCGTGTGTTTTTGATGTGTGTTGGTTTTGGGGGGGGGGAGGCGGGGGGGGGGGGGGTACGGCCGCGGGTGTTGGTGTGTGTGTGTGTGGTGGAGTGTGTGCGTGCGTGCACCTGCGCGCGTGTGCGTGGCGTGTGTGTTTGTGTGTGGGTGTTGTGTGGTGTGTGCGCGCGCGCGCGCCAGTGAAAAAAAAGAACCCTTCATTGCGATTTTGGGGGTTTTGACCATTTAAATCTCAGTGTTGGCGCCCTGTGTGCATCCGGTGCGTTCATATGCGGGTTGGCATCTCCTCTCTCTCCTCTCTCTCTCTCTTCCAAACGCGCGCGTTTATGTGCAAAAATGCACAATGTTTTTTTAAAATTTTAACGGACCATTTCATCTAATCACACATGGGGGAAAAATAATGGCATTCAAACAATTTTAAAGTTTAAAAGTGTTAAATAAAATATGAAAAAAAGGGGGGGTGGGCGGAGGAGGGGGGGAAATTTCAACAAACGTGCACAAGCCATTCAATGAAATATCATTTGGGATCTTCCACTGTATTTCCCCTTTAAAATGGAAGATGAAGCCATTTTCTTGTTTATAGACCTATGCAAAGATAGTTGCGACACCAAAAGCTTAATTGTTTTTTTTTGTTTGTTTTTTTTTTTTGTTTCCTTTAACTTTAAACGGCAAAAGTGGGGGACTATTGACATAGAAGGAAATACACTTCTTCCCCAAAACCCTTTTATACTGAAAAAAATGACCGAATCAAGGGCATCAAACCAACATTATTCAAAGCGAGGATAGGAAAGAATTTAACCCAAAAAGTGAGCTGGCTGTGGAAGGGGTAAAAAGGGGGGGGGGAGCGGGGTGGCGGGTTTTGGGGGTCCCCCGAGGAGGATTTGTATGCGAACGCATTTGATAGAATTGTAACGTCCTGTTTTCCCGGGGTGTGTGTGTGTGTGTTGGGGTGGGGTGTGTGTGTGTGTGTGTGTGGGTGTGTGCGCGCGCGCGGGGCGCGTGTGGTTTATGTGTTTGCCCTGGGAAGTGAGGGGCTGAGTGAGTGTTTCGCGCGCGCAAGGGTGTGTTTGGATGGGAAATTTTTTGTTTGCTTTTGTGTGGGTGTGTGGTGTTTTGTGTGTGTGTGTGTGTTGGGGTGGGTTTGTTGCGCGCGCGCGCCTGGAGCCCTTTAAAAGTTTTGCGTGTATTTCGGGAGGGGGGGGGGGGTTTTCTTTTTGCACCAGAAACAGACCCTTTCAAAAACCCCGCCCAAAAGAAGGCAAAGGGAGAAGACACACTACTCAATCATAGGTGAAAAAACTAAAACCCCCCACCAAACCCCAAAATTTCCTGGTACAAAGGGAAAAAGTCCCTTGCCCGGGGTTTGGGGAATACATTTGGGTGTGTTTAGATTCGTTCCCGGGCACCTGGCGCTTTTAAACTTAAAATTTAAAAAACTCTATTCTGTATGGGCCCTTTTTCCCCCCTGACAAGAAACGGGAACAAGTGAAAAAACCCAGCACTTTTTTTTTTTGGGTTTTTTTTAAAGAAGAGACAACTCCAAAAAAAGGGGGGGTAATTTAGAAACCCGGAGATTTTAACTGAACCAGTGACCGTTTTTTGGGACCCCCGACACCTAATTTTTCGGGTTATGGTTTGGGCAGAAGCACCTCTGTGTAGGGTTTTCCTTTGCAAAACAAAAAGACCTTTTTCAGGTAAGGAAGGGGAAAAATATAAAGAGGCGTTATATTTTTTAGTGTTCTGTTTCAGGAAAAATTTTTTTAAAGCAAGTTTCCCTTTCTGATGCGAAAAAAAAGGAAAATTTAAAACACACACACACACACAAAAAGAGAGATGAGAGAGAGAGAGAGAGAGGGGAGAGAGAGAGGGGGAGAGGGAGAGAGAGAGAGAGGGAAACTGCCCCCTGTGAAGCCGGGAATTTTTTTGTCATTTGTAAATATCAAAGTGCGGGAACAAAAACGAGTTTGAGACCCAGTTTTTTTAAATGGGGATTAAAGAAAAATGGGTTTTAAAAGGGAAAATCTCTTAGCTCGGATTGCTGAATTTCTGAGGGCAAATTTCAAAATCCAGATTCACTTTGCCTATGCTTGAATTGCCCGCCCGAAAACCTTTTTGTTTGTTGTTGTTGTTTTTTTTATGGAACCTGCTCGCTGGTTTAACCACTGGATCTTTCTCCCGGCCCTTTCATGAATGTATTTTAAAACAAAAACGGCCCCGCGCCGCGCGCCCCGCAAAAAATTTAAACGCCCAAAAGCATGTTCTTTTGGTCTCACCTTTTCCCGTGTTGGGGTTTTTGGGGTGGTGTAGTGTGTGTGTTGGGGTGTTTTGGGGTGTGGTTCCCCTTCTTGGGGTGCGTGCGTGGGGTGTTAAAGTTTAAAGCGGCGTGATTGTTGTTGTGTGTTGTGGTTTTGTGTGTGTGTGTGTGGTGGGGTTTTGTTGTGTGCCCTGCGTTTCGTTTTGTGTGTGTGTTGGCGTGTGTGTTTGCTGGCATTTTTTTCGCTTTTGGGGTCACAAATGTGGGGAAAGTATAAAAATTTTACCAAAAATTATACCTTGAAAAACCGGAAAATTTTTCCTAAACCCTTGGGGGCAATTTTGTGCAAACACACACACTCAAAAAAACCCCCGCGTAAAAATACACACACACACACGCACGCACGCACCCCACGCACGCACACACACACACACAAAACACACACACACACAACCCAATGAAAAAGGGGCAGGGAATACAAAAAAAAACTGCCCTTCGAAGGGGTAACAAGGTTTCCCCCAGGCAGCAGGAAGGTTCTCATATTATAATAATTCCCCTCAAACTTTTAAATTTTTTTTTTTTTTTTTTAATTCAAATCTTTTCCAAGTCCTGCTTAAATGACTGAAAATTGTTACCCGCACTTGTTTTCCCCATACTTAATTGTTCCCGCATTATATATAAAATTTAAAAATATAAATAAATATATTTATAAAAATATGAGGGGAGGGGGGGAAGGGGACAGAAAAAACAGACAGACGCAATTTACAACAGAAGGGGGAAACATTAACCTGCCCCATCCCCAAAAGGCATTTCTTTGCCCAGAAGTAGGGCGTTGCCCATGTTTTAGGGGAGGTGCTGAACCCGTAAAAACCGAAAAGGAAATTTCTGGCCCACTGAGGGCCACACAACAGTGAATGTAAATGCAAGTTTTTTTTGGTTAAAATTTTCTTGGGGGCTTTTTAGGGGGGTGTGTGGGAAAGTGTGTGTGTGTGTGTGTGGGGGTGTTTTGGGGTTTTGTGGGTGTGTGGTGGTGTGGGGGCGGGGCGCGCGTTTGTTTGGGGTCGGGGATTGTTTCTTTGGTGTTTGGTGGGGTGTGCCTTTTTGTTGTGTGTTTTTTTGTGTGTGTGTGTGTGTTTTTTGGGGTGTGTTTTGTGGGGGGTTTTGGGGGGGGTTTTGTTGGGGTTTTGGGGTGGTGCAAGCTGCGGGGGGTGGGGTGGTGTTTTGTAGTGTGGTGTGGGGGTTTTTGTTTTGTTTTGCGGGTCGTGTGCCCTCGTGTTGTGGAGTATAGAAGCTTTCATTTGTTTTTGGGTTTAAACGTATTAATCTTCTTTTTTTAAAAGTTTTGGTTATGGGGAGAGGAGAGAAGAGAAAAGGAGAGAGAGAGAGAGGGAGAAGAGAGAGAGAGAGTTTTTGGGTGGTGTGTATTGTGTTTGTGTTTTGTGTAGTGTGTCGTGTGTGTGTTGTGTTTTGGTGGGTTGATGTGGTGTGGTGTGGTGTGTGTGGGGCCCTGTGGGGCGGGGCTTTTAAATAAGAAAGGGGCCCATATCGTTTTTTTTGGGTTTTAAAACCTTTTAAATCTCGAGTTTAAAAGCCTGTTTTGGGGGGGTCCCTCATCGTGCGCGTGCATAAAAGTTCGTTTTTTTCGGCTCTCCCCTCTCTCTCCCCCCTCTCTCTCCCCCCTTCTTTTTTCTCTCTCATTTAGAAACGCGGGACTCAAGTCTCGGTTTTTTTTTTTCCCTGGAAAACAATGGGGCTAATTCCTTTAAAATAAACAGCAATAGCAAACACAGCAAAAAGGGGAAAAAAACTGCGGAAAAGCCCCTAAAAAGTAACATTTCCCAAAATTTTTGGGTGCGCGATAATCAACTTTGGGGGGGTTTCAAAAACATTCCACAGGTTCAAAAAAAAGTAAGTTTTTGGGCCTTTGCTAAAAAAAAAAACCCCAAGTTGCCCCTTTTTTTTTTTTCCCCCTTTGTAAAATTCCCCTGTTTTAAACAACGCCCAAAGCACGCACACACACCCCACACAAAAACCACACCCCCCACCACAAACCCCACCCAAAACAAAACACACACAAAACACCCCCGGGGAACCCTTCCTAAAGATAAACCCAAATCTCAAAAAGGCCCGAATTTTTTAAGTCCTTTTGGCAGGGGTACCTTTAATTTAAAACATGGGCAGAATACCAAAATGGAAAAAGGAAAAAAAATTTAGAGGGAAAAAAATTGTTTAAAAAGGGTAGGGGAAACACCCAAAAATACAAAGGGAGGAAAACACGCAAGGGAAATTCCGACAGACTCGCGGGCGTAGGAAGTTCAAACCCTTTTCAAGGTTTTTGGAAAAGGCCAAAGTTACGTAGGGGCCCCAAAACCCGATTTTCTTTTTTACGAAAAACCCAAAAAGGCGGGGGCAGTTTTCGGAGGGGAAAAAAAAAAAGAAAGGGGGCCTTTTATTGGGGGGGGGTCAAAAAAATTCCAAAAGGGGAATCCCTGAATAGAAAACAAGGGGAAAAAAAAAAAAATTTTCCCCCAGAGTAACAATAAACGTAAAGGAGCCAAATCCCGACCCAAAAAAAAATTGGCCTAAAAAAGTATTTATCTTTAAAAAGGGAAGGAAATTTCCCAACCCGGGAGGGGGAAAAATTTTTTTTTTTAAATTAAAAAAAATTTTTTTTCCCAAAACCCATTTTGTTAAAAACCTTTCCATTTTTCGAGAAACTTGAAATGCGAATTTTCCAAAATTAAAAAATATTGCCCTTTGCATTGGTTCCCCGACCCCAAAAAGGGAAAATTTTTCCGCAAGGGAAAAAAATCCCGAGAAAATACTGGAAACAAAAGGGAAAAACCTGTTTAACCCCGTGAGCCCCCCCCCCTTTCAACCCTTTAAAGGGGCCCCCCCTTGGGGAAAAACCCAATTTTTTTTAAACCCCCCCAAAAAAAAGCCCCCCCACGGGGGCATTGGGGAAATCCCGCAAAAAGAAAAAAAACCCCACCCCCACCCCCACAAAAAAACAACACCCCACACACACACACACACACCCACACGGGGAGGACCGGTAAAAAAAAAGCTGAAAAGCTAAAATTTTTTTAACCCCCATAAAAATAATTTTTACTCGCCTTTACCTTTCACACACACAACCCCACAACACCCCCACACAACCCCACACACACCACACACAGTGACACACCAACCCCACAACAGAGCGCGCACGCGCTCTCACTCTCTCTCTCTCTTGAAACACACACCCCAACCCCGGGGCGGGCCCCCAAAAAAACACACACACCAAAACACACCACACACACACCCACACACACAAGCACAAACTTTCTGGGCCCCTTCCCGGGACTGACGACATGCGCTCCCCAACCAGAGCGAGATACGGAAAACCAAATGGCCCCCAGCCCGGGCAAACATTGGGGCCCCCAAAAGGGGTAGGCCTGGGCACATCTTGCTCCATCCCGCCACCCGCAAAAACACAGCACACCAAAACACACAACGAAAAAAACTTTGCGGGTAAGACGGAAAGGGGGAGGGAGATTGGATCGTCTGGAATCCCCCCACTCTCCCCCCGACCCCCTTCCCCCCCCCTTTACAAAAAATGGCCCCCCCCTTTTCCAGTTGGGAAAGGAACCCCCCCAGATTCCCCCTTTTGGGTTTCCACCATCACCCCCAAAACCCCTTTTCGTGAAAAAAGATTTTTTTCCTTGTGGTTTGGCAGTACAATGCAAAGCAGGGAAATTGGGGGTTAGTTTTGTGGGGAGTGCTGTGCTATGTTGTGTTGTGTTGAATTTTAAAAAATTCGTCACATCAGATTCTATGTCTACAATTCAAAGCCCCCTTCCGGGGAAAAACGTTTCGCCAAAAGAAAGACGGGCCCCCCCTTAAACCCCTTTTTGCTTGCGAATTTTTTTTTTTTTTTTAGGGCAGACTCCTTTGTTGGACAGCTCCCCTTGTTGCCATTGTTTACCCTTGGGCGCTCCGCACGCGGGGCCGATTATCAATTTTTTCACAGAGAAAGCTCAATGCAAACCCAAACCCCTCGCAATCT
>JAMYXO010007704.1:0-11783 GCA_033310375.1 Conus canariensis
AAGTGATGTGTTTAACTTCGCCACAAACACGGAGGAGATTGACCAATTTCTTCCCTCTTTCCTCAATGTTGCCATTATTTTGTTTGGGGAAAGTTTTGTTGACAAGACCTTGTGCTGCTGCAAAATTTGCTTCTTTAGTGAGCTAGGGATATCTGTGCCTCATGTCTTTATCTAAATTATTTTTTTGGGTCTGTGTCGGTAAATGCATCGATTTTGAATCCGTTTGGGGTTTTTTATTTTCCTCTAACCCCCCAATTTTTTTCTCTAACAGCATATGGAAATCTTTTTTCTGCCCCCCCCCCCGGGGGGCGCCACACAGTTTCATGTAAATTTGCTGTGATTGTTTGAGTAACATACAAAGACTGGGAAGAGAGGAAAGGGAAATGAGATTATTGTCAGCTACATGGTTATCAGTATAAACATTTTTTTCACTGTCAGAATCACAGCATAGAACAAACTGGGCAGAGTTGGCAAAAATAAACCAGATGGAGATGAAAGGGCTGCCTTGCCTACCCTTGGCTTCCTCTGTGTTTCACAGTGTTACCCTGGTTTTCCTGGAAGGGGCACTTTCTGGATACACAGCAGGATGCTGTGGTAGTAACGTGACAGGGAATAATCGGTTAAGTATCGAACCTCAGGACAACCACAATGTGGTTCCTTTGCTTTCAATTTTGAACGGGGATAGCGTCGTTCTGCGTGTGAGTTCAACATCTTTCTAAAGTTGACGGGAGATTCATAGCAGGCATCCAACAGACTTTGTAGGGGGAAAAAATGAATATTTGAATGAGCTGTGGTTGGGGGGGGAAAAAAAGTGGAACTTTTAAAAGGCTTTTTAAAAATCTCAAAGTAGAATAGGTGTTGTTAGCAGTGGGGTAAGACATCCGGTCTGAAAAAAAAGGCACGCCTTCAGACGCCCACCCATCCAAAAGCTGCAGGTTCGAATCCCGGCAGAACAAAGAAAAAATGTGAAGACTGAAAAAAAAATGTGAAAAATAGTTAATTAGTTAGTTGTCAGTCATGTTAGTTAGTAGTAAGTAAGGTAGTTTTCTCAGTTAGTTAATTTAGTTTTAAACAGTTAGCTAGCTATTTAATTAGTTACTTAGTTTTTAATTTAGTTAGTGGGGAATTTTTTTTTTTCTTTTTTGGGGGTGCTTCAACCAGACTACAAGTAGTAAAGAGCCTCTTTCTGTCTCTAAGTTTGCAATTGTCTAAAAAAAAAAAAAAAAAAAAAAAATTGTATATGTCCATAACCATAAGAGAAAAAAAAAAGAGTAAAAAAAGAAAGGAATAGAGTGCAAAAAGGAAACAAAGAAACAAAGAAGAGATGGAAATAGGAAGGTAAGAAAGAAATAAGAATGACATGTAAGACAGAGGGACTGGTGTACCTTTTAATACTATTATAGAGAGGTTATAAATTGAGAATGAGAGAACTAAATTACAACCCAATTAAGTAATCAATTAATTTTTTTTTTCAGTTACCCACCACGCAGACTTTGGGGTTTGTTTGCCAATTTGTTCATCTCTCTTGGTTTTGTGGTTCTTTTCCCCTTTCCCACCTTCCTTCTGTCCCTTCCTTTCTTTCTTCTTTCTTTTTTTTCATCATTTGGTCTAGTGGTATCTATAATTAGTTCTTTATTGATATACTCATTTACTTAATTATATTATATATATATATATATATATACATATATATATATATAAATATTATATATATTATATACAACATTCACTTATTCATTATCTGTTTATTTATTAAGGCGTATATTAGGTATTCATTTATATACGTATACAATTTGTGACTTTTCAAAGAGAGAGAGAGAGAGAGAGAGAGACGTGAGAGAGAGAGACGAGAGAGAGAGAGAGAACGAATATGAATGCGAATAGTTTTATGTGGTTATAGGCTATTAAGGCCCTTCACAAAACGGACTATGGAGGAATTTGATGGGGGAACAGGGTAGGGGTGAGGGCAGGGGAGAAATGGAGAGAGGACGGAAGCACATACACGAAATTATGTGGAAACAACGTTGATACAATTGGGCCTTTACAAATCTCCATCATGACATGGATCCAAATGTGGTATTAAATGATTTGTCTGTTTTCCCAAATTTTTTTATCTCTTCGTTTTTTGGTTCTTTTCTTTCTACCCCTTCATTTGTCCTTTCCTTCTTTCTTCTTTTTTTTTTTGATATTTGGTCTAGTGGATCTTTTAAAATTTGTTTTTATTCATAACTTATTTCTAAAATTTTAAATTTTAAAAATTTAAAATAATTATATTATTTATATTAAATATATTTTTTTTTTCATTCATTCATTATTTGTTTATTTATTAAGGCGTTCATTAGGTATTTAAATTTTTTAGTATTCAATTTGTGATTTTCAGAGAGAGGAAAAAGAAGGGGGAGAGAGAGAGAATTGAATGCGAATGGTTTTATTTGGGTTTGGTATTAAGGGCCCCTTAAAAAAACGGATATGGGGGGATGGGATGGGGAACAGGGTGAGGGGAGGGAAAATGGAGTGAGGACGGAAGACATCACGAAAATTATGTGGAAAAAACGTTTAAATTTGGGCCTTTAAACCTTCTCTTGCTTTGGTCCAATCGTGGTAAAATCATTTTTTTTAGATTTAAAAGAAAAAAGGAACAGAAAAAAAAGGAAAAAAGAAACAAAGAAGAGAGGGAAAAATAGGAAATAAAGAAAAAATAAAAAAACACATGAAGACAGAGGGGATTTAAGACCATGAAATATATTATGAGAAGTTTGGTTAAAAATTAGAATGGGGAAAACTAACTTACTAACTAATTAAGTAATCAACTAATTTTTTTTTTTCACCCCCCCACCACCGATTTTGGGGGTTTTTTGGCCAATTTTTCACCCTTTTTTGGGGTTTTGGGTTTCCCTTTTCCTTCCTACCTTCCTTCTGTTTTCCCCTTTTTTTTCTTTTTTTTTTTTAAACTTTTTGGTTTTTTAGTGGTATCTAAAATTAGTTCTTTTTTGATAAAAAATTTTTTTTTTTTATTATTTAATATAAACATAAAAAAAAAATTTCCCCTGTCTCTCTCCTAGTGTTTTTTTTTTTTTTTTTTTGGGGTGTGTGTGGGGGGTTTTGTTGTGTTTTGGTGTCGGGTTGTCTTGTGTCTGTGTGTCTGTGTACGTTATAACTCAAAAAACGGAAAAACCCGATTGTAAAAAAATTTTTGGGGGGGGTTTAACTCCGTTGTGACTCGAGGATGGTTTTGGGCTAATCTCAAAAAAAAAAAAACCTTTAAAAACCTTTAAAAAAGGGGTTTTTATAAGGGTTTTTCAAAGTCATTTTTTTCCTCTCCCTTTTTTTCAACACCGGGGTTTTACTTTCCCACAGGTACAGGACATTTCAAAAAAATTTTAAAACCTTATTTGGCGTTAAAAAACAAGAAATTTTAAATGTCTGTTTTTGACAGCAACCCAAATTTTGCCCGCAAACCCCACTTTTCACATAATCAAATTTTTTTAAAAAAAAAAAAAAAACAAAAAATCTAAAAAATTAAAAAAAATTAATTCCCGGGAAAAGGGGGGTTTGCGGGAAAAAAATTTTTCCCTGCTCAAAACCGCCAATTAACTTTCTCTCTGTTTTAAACAAAACGGGCCTGTTTTTGGGGGAAATTTAAAACTCTTCGCGAAAAAAAGACTTTTGGGGGCAGTTTTTTAGGGTAGCCCGGGCTAGAAGGAGAGTTTTCTTAAAAAATTACAAGGGGGGGTTTTTTTTCTAATTTTTAAAAAACTTCATATACTCTACCCCATATGGGGTGGGTGGTTTAAATTTTCTAACATCGCCCCCGCCTTCCGGGCGCAACAAATCTTATTTTTAGCCAAAAAGGGGTAAGATTTTGAACCTTGGTGCTTCAAATGAATTTTTTTTAATTTGTTCGCGTTCCGGGTTTAAAGGGCCCCCTTTTGTTTTTTAAAATTTCTTCATTGTTCGGGCGCGAAAAGGAACTGCGGGCAACCTTCGACCCTTTCTTTTGTTGCGTGTTTTTCCAAAGGTCTCTTGAAATTGATAGGTAAACGGGCGCTCAGCAAATTTTCTTTTAAAAGTTTTTACTAGAGTTTGGGAGCGAGGTTGCCGGGGCCCCCTCTTTTAACTGAAAACCCGTTTGCTTAAAAACATTGGGGTTTTACGCCCCCTTTTAAAAATCTTTCCCATCACCAACCGGGATAAACCTAGGATTTTTAAAAGGGGGCCTTGCAGTATTTTTTTTGGGTAAAGCCACACCACATTTTTTGATTTTTAAATCCAAAAGGGGCCCGCTCTTTAAACCTTAAGCCTTTTCAAAAATGAAAGAGCAAACTTAAATTTTTTTTCTTCTAACTTTTTCAGGGGGAAGGTAAACGGGCCATCTGGGGGTTTTTTTTGGGAAACCCTGGGGTTAAAAAAAAAATGGGGGCCCCTTATTTTTTTTTTTGGGGCAGGCAGATAAAATTTGCCAGACCCTTTGGGGTTTTTAAACCCCGGTTTTTTTGCTTTTGATTCAGACCCCCAGCACTTTACTCATTTTTCAAAAACCTTTCCTTTCCAAACCCCCAGGAGTAATTATTTTGTACTTCGACTCCAAAAAAAGGGATGTTTTTTATTACTTTTTAACTAGTTTTTAGATTGAATAGCAAGAAGAAAGATTGTCCCTACACCTTAAAAAGCCATTTCACCTTTTTGCCTCAGATGGTTTTTTAAAGCAAAAAGTTTTTGGGGGTGCCCTGTTAGAAAACTTTTTTTCCTGTCGTAAGAAAATTTTAAATTTCATGCGCACCCGTCTGTAAATTGGCCGCTCCCCCCTTTTCCCTTTTAACTTTTTTTTTTAATAAAGTTTTAATGAGCAATTCTCCTTTTCTCGAAAGGGGCTTTTGTTTTTGCTAAACTTTTTTTCCTTTTTTTTGGGGGGTTTTTCCCCCCTCTTTTTCAGCCCCCAATTTACTAAAAAAATAAAAGCTGCCAGAGAAACCCCAAAGCATTAAAAAAACCCCCCCACCATAAAGAACTTTCCGACATCTTTTTTTTAAATGAAGAATATTTTTTAGAAGGGAATTTTTTTTTTAAAGAATTTTTTTTTATAAATTTAATTTTTTTTTTGAAATCAAAACTTTCTTTGCATTGGGTGTTTTCTGGGGTAACCCCTGTGCAAAAAAAAAGTCTTTTTTAGGGAATCCTGCCGTTATTACAGCTATAACCTTCAAAAATTCCCCCAAAGTCTAACCTTCCTAGATCAGCCGGCGTCATTTTAAACTGTTTTTTGTAACAACTATTTTCCCCTTTTTTTTAAAACCCCCCAATTACACAAGTGGTTTAAAGTATTTTAAAAAACTTTTTTTTTTTTATGTTTTTTTTTAAAATAAAAAATAATTAAAATAATCTAATTTAAAGACGTCTATTGGGGGTTTTTTTTTTAATAATTTTGTTGCCCCAAACAAAACAAAAGGTTTTTAACTATTTTTTTCGAATCTTCTTCTTTCCCTGTTGGGGGGTTTTATTCTTAAAAAACATTTTGCGGGGGTTTTTTAAACTTTTAAAAACCGCAATGGGCAATGCTTTTTTAAAACCCCCCCAAAAATTAAAAAACAGGTTTTAAATTTTTTTTTTTGTTTTTAAAAGAGTTTAAAAAAAAAATGGGGTACTATTTTTAAAATTGAGGAGGCAGCAGACCTCTGTTTTAAAGAAAATTAATTTTCTCTGGCGCGGCAAAAAACCAGGGAGTATTTAGGCGTTGAAATAAAAAAACGAAAAAAATTTAGCAATTGTCACATCAACGTTGAGAAAAAATTAAAGCCGGGACGAAGACAGCTAGGGTCAAAAAGGTTTGATGGTGGGGGGGGCAATATTAGTTTAATGTTTTTTAGGCAGATGGCCCCTTGTTTTTAAGAGTTTAAAATATGACTTTCACAAATCCGGGGTTTTTAAACCCAAATTGAATCCTTGCAGTGACATGTATTTTTGATTTGGGACGTTTTTGCCCTTTTATCATGGGTTAATTCTTTCAATCATATTTAAATTTTTAAACATATTAATTTTAATCAGACTAAAAAAAATGAGCGGGGGAGGAGAAGCTCCACAGGAGCAGAACCCCCCCAAAATGAATTCTCCACAAGTGAATTTCGGGGGAGTGCCCCCCCAAAAATGAACCCCCAAAAAGAGGTCCCCCGTGAGGCCCGCGGTGAGTAGTGTTATAAAGCTAAAAGTGCGGGCGTGTTGAGGCCGGGGGCGTAAACTAGCTGAAGGAACAGAGGGAAAAAAGAAAACCCAAACGCAAAACAAAAATTTTTAGATATAATACAACTCACACCAAACACCGCCGCCACCCAAAAACAACACAATCCAAAAAAAAAAATGTATTATTATGTACGGGGGAATTTTTTTTTTGGTGGGGGTTTTTTGCTAAAACGCCTAAAGCCAACTTAGCAGAAAAATCCCCCAAAAACCCCCCCCAAAAACATAAAAAAACCCACTTCTGAAAAAAAAGTACAACCCCTGCTTTTTAAAAATTTTAAAAAATTTTTTTTTTTTTTAAATTTTTTTTAAAAGTACTGGTTAAGTAAAACAAAGGGGGGTTTAATTACAAGCAAGTGGGGGTTTTTTAAGTAAAAAGCTAAGTACGATTAAGTCTTTAAAAAAACAAGTAAGGTAAGAAAAGCGAAATTTAAGTCCCAAGTTAAGTAAAAGTTAAGTGCAATTCATTTTAATACTATTAATTTTTTAAAAGTAAAGTATTTTTTTAAAAGTACTGTTAAGATCTTAATTAAGAAACAATTTAAGTACATTTTAATTTTTTAAATTTAAATTTACTTTTTTTAAAAATTTTATTTAGTTAACGGTAAAGCGTTTCCCCCTTTGGCATACCCGAAAAAAAAAGGGGGGGTTTTAAAAGGGAAGTTTCGCTTGCTATTGGTAAGTCTGCGACTTTTTATTAACAGCGGTTGTGTTTACGGGAAAAATAACCGGGTTTTCATTTGTGTGATAAAAAATTTTTGGTTCAAAGAGACCCCTTTTAGCGTCGTGACTTTTTTTTTTTGAAAAACTTTTTCCTATCCCCTTTGCTTTCTTCTTTACAGAAGTCGGGGTAGTTTTTAATTTTAAACATCTTTGCCTGAAACCCAAAACATATTCTTGAATTAATTCCCCCCCTTTAAATTTCATCCCTTTTCCAATCATTTTCTTGCCGGTTGAAGAGAGGCGAATTTTGGTATAAATGTGTCGTACCCCCCACAGCTCCTTTACCCACTTTTTTTTCCTTTTTTTTTAAATCTTCATTGGGGATTCCGAATAAAAAATCAGGTTGTGTAAACGACATTTGTTCGGGGTACAGGGGTTTAAAGTAGCTTTTAAAAAAATTCTAGCATCAATAATTTTTGACAGCCGCCGGCAAAATCCGATAAACCCCCGGGGCTTGTCCAACTTCACATTCTGTTTCTTCTAAAAATACCAACCGGGGGGGGGGGAAACCGTCTAAATTTTTGGGGTATTTAGGTTTAGAGGTCCTTAATTGCTTTTTTTTCTTTTTAACAAAATTTTACTTTTTACGATTGTGTTTTTTCTCCTGGTTTTCCCAAAACACTGTTTTTTTTTTTTTTAAAAAAAAGTTTTTTTCTGAAGGTGGGTGGCCTTTTTTTCTAAATCGGTGTTTTCAGAGTATGGTCTCATGAAAGGCTTTTGGGAAAAAAGGGGTTTAATTATTCTGTGAACCGGCCTTAGTTTTAACCCTGTCTTAGTTTTAAAAATTTTTAAAAAATTGGGGAATGGGCCCAAAAAAATTTAGTTTTGTGTCGAAATTGGGGCCCATTTGGGCGGTTTTGGGGGGACCCACTTTTTAAACTTTCTGCGGCAAAGGGGAAAAAAATTATGGAGGGTCATGTAATTTTTTGGAAATTAAATCTACTTCTTAAAAATTAAAAATATTGGAATTTTTGGGTGTAAGCTGTGACAATAATCCTCTACCCGATCAAAACCCCCTGAGGGGCCCTTTTTTTTTTTTAAAAAATTTTTTAAAGGCTGTCTGACCATGGCCCCCCCCAACAGATTTTTGGCGTTAAGTAATCAATAGTTGGAGGTTTTTGGGGGGGCAAACGCAAATACTTTGGGTTTTTTGGGGGTGCGGTAAGGATGAAAGGCCATACTAATGCCTCCTCTCAGCCCATCCTCAATCATCTGGAGTGTATCCAGATCAGATATTAAGTCAATCTAATCGTTTGTAGTCTTCAAGAATGCATCCAAGAAAGGCCCGGGAAGAGATGTACTTGTGACGATCCTGACACGTAGTGTTTCATGCTGCGGATCTGTAATTCTGAAAAGACGTCAGCTAATAAACACACGTCGGCCAATAAATATTGATGTAATAATCGCCCAATCGGTCTTGCAGTGTAATTCTGTCCAGGCTTTTCTGTGCGTATTCATAGTCGGCGTCAGATATGCCTCCGCCTCTAAGACGGACTGTAAAAGTCTTCCATTTGGTGGGCAGCGCCGGTCTCGTCAAACCTCTCCCACGGAGTCCATGTATTCATAAGGAATAGGTCGCCTTTACGGACTAATGATGGATCGAATTATTTTTTAGTGATTGGATTAGTCTTGCAGAGACTTCCTGCCTAATTCATCCTAATCTCACCATCAGATGCTGGGCAGAGTCCATAGTAATGGATAAAACAGTCTACAGTAAAAGGTCATTGTACTTTCTGATGGACTGGTGCAATACAGCTAACCCTCTTACATTTCAGAAGTCACTGCATATGCATGATAAAAGTGTGAATCCATAGCCCCGCAATGTTATGAATGAGATTGGCAGTTTCCATTGTCTTGGGGGTCAACCTTAAGTTGAAGATTGCAGCTATTATTGCGCTGCCCTCTGAATTTGCCAGTAATGTGATATGGTCCCTTTCAGCATCGGCCTGATAAGTCTCTGTTGAATATCCAGCAGGGGGTGGCTGATTCGTAGCGCCTCTTGTTCTTCGAGGGTCATCTTATTGACTGAAAGGTTCTGTGATTGGAAAAATTGATTGCGAAGGTGTTTCTTCTTGTCCAAATATCTGACCAGCTGCGTCGGGACCTCGGTAAATCTCCGGTTGGTGTGTTGACGTCTTTTGACACTAACAACGACGAAAGCATATGAACAAATCTGATGGGGGTTATAAGGTTGTTTTTTGTTCTTGTTGAGGGCGTTAGTATGTGGCAAGATCGCCTCAAAGTCAGCATAGATACGTTTGGCTCATCTGCAGTTTGTGGACATTCTTAAAACTAACTTTAGACCCCGGGAGGGGGCGTAAAGAAGTACGGTTTTCAGTCTACAATACATTTAACAATGTTTTTATGTTCAGGCAGCTGCCTATTTCGTTGGAATTCTGACCAAAACATCTTCTACAAAGCTCTTGTTTTAGCTGTATTGTTTGTTAGTTATACGGCCATAAGTCTGCTTAATTGACTGTTCTTTAGCCCAAAGCCGACCCGCCCCCTGTTTCGTTTCTTCAATCGCATGGTTTAACTGGCAACCCGTAATCAGCACAGTCAGAATTAAATCGCGATAAACTCATTTTTCTATCTTTTCTAGTAAAACCCCCAGACTAGTATCTACTTAACCCAGGGTTTTTATATTCAATCTTAATGGAAAAACATGACTTTCACTGGCGGGTCAATTTGAAGAGACTCGGGGGATTTAGAAAAATGCGGCACGTTTTGCGAATGTTTTAGGGTTAATAATTTCCCTGCTAGTACTCTGTAGAGGGTGTAAATATCCAGGGCTCTACCCCACCCCTCTTATTTTGCACGAAAACCCCTTTTCCATAAATTTTTGTCCCTTCATGCCCCTTTTTGCCGAAATTAACACCTTTTTTCAACAAAATTAACCCCCAAAACCTTTTCCAAAAATTGAGGGGAATCAGTATTTGAAAAAGGGGGTTTTTTTGGCAAAAAAGCTTGGTGATATAGAGTTGGATACTTACTTCTCTCTCAGCTTCAAGGGGGCCCCAGACCAACAGAAAGGGGGCGGGGGTGCCAAAAATAAAAGGTGGTCAAAAACCAAAGGAAAGCCCGAAGAGACTGAGATTCAGGAGATGAGAAAAGAAGAAGACCAAAAAAAGACCCAAAAAAAGCATCCGCAGACAGCAAGGGAATGGAAACGTGGGAAATGCACCCAAAGAAGTCCATTGGATGCATTTGGCACGGCCCCTTCGGTCACTTATTTCGATCTGCTTATGACCTTTCCCTAAAATGCAAAAACCCGGTGAAGTGGGGGAAAAAAAGCGATCCTGATGCCCCTCTGCCTGAAAAAAAAAACAGGGAGATGTCCTAAGCTTATGTAAAGTAACCTGGCTAAGGAAGGTACACTGGAGGGAAACAAGGCTAAGAGTTTTTACAAGTAGTCGGGCTATCCAAAACCAAAAAGGGGAAAAACGGATCTGGCAAAAAACCCCTGGGGAGAGAAGGCTTAGGTAAAATTTCCCACTGCAAAAAATTGGGAGCTGGGGGTTTGTGGGAACGTCTGCATACACCCTCATGAAACAGCTCCCCAGTTGGGGAGGGAAAAAACCCAGGCCCTGAAAGCAATGGCAGAAGCGGGAGAAGGGGGGTTCAAGCTGGGTTGGTTTAAAGAGGAAAAAAAACCTAACAACCCAAACCCTTTCCCCCCCCTTTTTCCCCCAATTTTTTAAATTCATTCCCTTTTTTTTCCCCCCCCCCCAAAAAAAAAAAAAAAAACCCCCCCCCCCCCCCCCTTTCCTTTTTCCCCCCCTTTCCCCCCCCCCAAAACCCCCCCCCCCCAAAAAACCCCCCCCCCCCCACAAACCCCCCCCAAAAACCCCCCCCACCCCCAACCCCCCCCCCCCCCCCACCCCCCCCCACCAAAACCCCCCCCCCCCCCAAAACCCCCCACCAAAAACCCCCCCCAAAAAAAACCCCCCCAAAAACCCAAAACCCCCACACCCCCCCAAACCCCCAAACCCCCCCCCCCCCAAAAACCCCCATCCCTAACCCCAAACCCCCCAAAAAATTAAAACCCCCCCCCCCCCCCAAAAAAACATTTTTTTTTCCCCCGAACCCCCACTTTTTTAAAACTTTTCTTTTTAACAAAAAATTTAAATTTTTTTTTTAAAAAATTTAAAAATTTTTTAATTTTCCCCCAAATGTTCCCCCCCCAAAATTAAAAAACCCAAAAAATTTTAAAACATTTTTTTAAAATTTTTTATAAACCCCCCAATTAAATTTTTTAAAAAAATTTTTAAATTCCCCCAAAAAACCCCCCCAATTTTTTTTCCCAAAAAAAAAACCCTTTTTTTTTTTCCCCCCAAAAACCCCAAAACCCCCAAAAAACCCCCCCCAAAAAAAACCCCCCCCCCCCCCCCCCCCCAACTTTTAAAATTTCCCCTCAAAACAAAAAACCCCCAAACCCCCCCCCCCCCCCAAAAACCCCCAAAAAAAACCCCTTTTAAAAAACCCCCAAAAAAACCCCCCCAAACCAACCCCCCCAAACCCCAAAATTTCCATTTTCCCCAACCTTTTCCCTTTTAAAAATTTAAATATAAAACCCAAAAAACCCCCCCAAAAAAATTTATTTTTAAAGAAAAATTTAAAAAAATTTTTTTAATTTAACTTTTTTTCCCCATTTCAAAATATTTTTTTTCTTTAAAAATTTAATAAATTTTAAAAATTTTTTTACCTGTTGGGTTTTTAAAAAAATTTTTTTTTTTGGGATTTTTTTAAAAACATAAATGATTTAAAAAAATTTTTTTCCCCCTTTTCTTTAAAAAACCCCCCCCAAAAGGTTTAACTTTTAACCCCAA
>JAMYXO010007705.1:0-11782 GCA_033310375.1 Conus canariensis
GTGGGTGTCTTCACACTGATTTTGTCGATGTCTTACTGGACTTGTGGTGTCATGGAAAAGAAAAATTGATTTACAATACGGTTTTTACTCGGACCCCGGGGGGATTTTGACGTTTAAGCTGCTATCCGATTTTGGAAAAAAATGCTAAAAGATGACACAAATTAAGCGAAAAAAAAATTTACGTTCCGTACTCGCATTTGAAACAAAAGTCTCACAGTCTGGGTCTGACCTTTTTCCCTTTGTCTGTCGTCTGCGCACACATGCAAGCAAGCGCGCGCCCGCAACACACACACCCCAAACCCACAACACCGCGGGGAACAAACTGACCACGACGGCAACGAGATGTTTTTGTCGGATTTGCTCACGGATGCTCGTTCTAAATTTTTGTTTTAAAAAAGAAAAAAAAAACCCCAAAACCGCAGTTTCGCTTAACGTCAAAAAATGAATACTTGGCCTCTGGCGTGGCTGAGCTACAAACATCAGTTGTTGACTGAAAGGGGGCGTACGCTAACATCTTTTTGGTCATGTCTTTCCGTCGCTGTACAGAACATGGAGGGGTGAAAAGGAGATAACGGGCCATCACCCGGTCACCACCAATAAGTGAAACCCCTTCACGAGCCGGTAATCAAATTTTGAATTATCTTGCTGATAGGGTGCTGTTTTAGTCAAAGGTTTGAACTAATTTTACGCTGGTTTTTTTCCTTTTCCCATTTGTCTTTTTCTTGTTTTTTTTTTTTTTTTTTTTTTTTTTTGTGCTTTGTGTTTTTCTCTTTTTTTTCTTTCTGTCGGGGCCCTAACCCCCTTTCCTACACAGCGTGTATTTGTTGCGAGTGCCAACGCCTTGGTATACTGTGTGTGTGGGTGTGGTGTGTGTGGTTTTTGGTGGTTTTTGGGGGGTGGCGGGGCCCCTGCGCGCGGGGGTGCGCTTGTTGGTTCTTCTATTCACAAAAATTATTTTGTTTTGATGGGGCATAGGTGTGTTTGTGTGAAAAAAAGGAGAGAGAGGTTTGTGTTGTGTTTGAAAGCAAGCGTACGAGTATGTACGTGGGGTGCGCATGCGTGACAGGTACATGCAAAAAAGACACGTGCATGACATGTGTGTGTTTCCTTTAGACAAAGTTTTGTGTGTGTGGGGAGACGGGACTTTTGTGTGTGTGGACAGGGGCTTGTGTGTGTTTTTGAGAAGGGGTCTTGTTTTGAGAAGGGACTTGCTTTGTGTGTGAGACAGGGACTTGTTTTTGTGTTTTGAGACACGGATTGTGTTGTGTGTGAGACAAGGGACTTTTTGTGTGTGTGCCCAGGGACTTGTGGGGGTTTTGTGAACGGGGTTTCTTGGGGGTTGGGGAGAAAATGGACCTTGTGTGTGTGAGAGACGGGAGACTTGTGTGTATGGACAGGGACGTGTGTGTGTGTGGGGAGACGGGAAAACTTGATGTGTGTGGACGGGGCTTGTGTGTGTGTGAGACAGGGACGTGTGTGTGGAGACGGGGATGTGTTGGTGTAAAGACAGGGTTTTTGTGTTGTGAGACAGGGATTTGTGTTTTTCGTGTAGACGGGGACGTTTTTGGTTGCGTGAGACAGGGACTTGAAAGTGGGGGTGGGGGACAGGGATTGGGTGTGTGAGGACGGGCCCTTGTGTGCGTGTGAACAGGGACGTTTGTGGGGGGAGAGACGGGGGACTTGTGTGTGTGTGGAGGGGCGGGATTTTCCCGGTTGTGAGAGACGGGGGATTTGTGTGTATGTGTGTGAAAACAGGGATTTGGGGCCGATTTTGACTCGTCGAAAAAGGGAAAAGTTTTTGCCCGGGGGGGGAGGGGGGGGGGAATTGTCACCAAGCTCGCTAAACCCCCCCCCCCCCCCCCCCCCCCCCCCCCCCCCCCCCCTTTCTCGTCTTTCCCTTTTACATTTTACACGTGCGCGCGTGAACACGCACAAAAAACCAACCCCCCAAAACCAACACACAAAACACACACCCACACACACACACACACAAAACACACCCCTGTAAATCCCCTTGCAATCATATATTTCCAAACTGAAAAAAACCCAATTAAAAAAACGAAGTCCCTTTCGCCCCCGGTTAAAATTTGGGGAAAAAATGGAATAAAATTTTGGACGTACGTCCAGCCCAAAAGGCCGGGGGCCTGTACCTCAAAAGGGGGAAACAGTCAGCCCAACGAAACTTTGGGGTGATATGACAGGTTTTTTTTTTAATTAACTTTTCTCTAGGGCATGATTATTTTCCCAGCGGGGGGAAGGGGGGGGCCCCAAAAAGCCCCCCCCCCTTTTTTTGGAAATTGACCCCCCCGGACAAATTTAAAAATTTCGGCGACAGTACAGCATTTCGCCCAGCAAAAGTTGTTTGGCAAAAAGTGGACACCCCTTCTCTCTCTCCCCTCCCCTCTCTCTCTGTCGGGGTTGTGTTTTGTGTGGTGGGGTGTTTGGGTTGTGTCTCTCCTCTCTCTCTCTCTCTTCTCTTCCCTCTCCCCTTCTTCTCCCCTCTCTCTCTTTTCCTCTCTCTCTCTATCTCTCTTTTGCGTTTGGGGTTTCGGGGAGGGGTTAAAGGGGGGGGGGGGGGGGGGGGGGGGGGGGGGGGGGGGGGGGGGGGGGGGGGGGGGGGGGGGGGGCCGAAGCTTGGTTGGGAAACGATCCCACCTTGTACGCAAAAATGTAAAAAAAACTGGGAATACATACGGGGTTTTTAAACATTTTATAATTCCTCATTCCGGGGCTACATTTTAAAATACTTTTCGTAATCAAATCCTTTAAACTGATTACGGAACCCCGTTTTAATGATCTCTAGAACAACACAGCCCAAAACAAAACGCCCCAATCCCCATCCGAAAAAAGGGAAGAAAATTTTTGTGTCTTTGGTCACACATTTCCCCAAGAATGTTTACAATGCGCGCTTTAACTTATTTAAAACCCCTTAATAAAATTTAGAAACAAACCTTCCATCTCTGTCTCTATAATATTCCCAAAAAAGCATTCACGCACGTCCCCCCCCCCCCCCCCTACCCCCCCAAAACCTCACTACCACCATCACTCCATCATCTCACCACATAACCATACTCGGGTGAGTGAAAAGGGGTGGGGGGGAAGGGGGAAAAGAGAGGGGGGGGGGGTTGGGGTGTGGGGGTGTGTGTGTGTGTGTTTTTTTGGGACACGGGACTACAGCACTGTTTTTTTTCCCCCTTTCCCTTTTTTTCCCCCCCCCCCCCCCCCAAAAAAAAAAAAAAAAAAAGAAAAAAAAAGAAAATGTCGTGGGTTTTGAGTTGGGGGAGGGGGGGGAAAAAGATAGTGAGAAAAGAGAGAGAGAGGGTGGCGGGTATTTCACCAATACTATTACAAACAATTTTTTGCGAAAGGGGAAAAAACCATTTTTTGGGAAAATTTTGGCCTCCTCTTTCTTTTTCTTTTCTTTTTTTTTCTTTTTTTTTTCCCGTTGGGGTTTATGAAACAGGGTTTGAGGGGAAATGACTCGTATATCCCTTACCCCAATCCGCCCCTCCCACATAGATAAAAAAAAAAAGTACGGTTTAAACCCTTTAAAAAAGGAGTAAAAAATTGGGTGGTATCTTACCACACATTTCTCATGGAATCCCCCAAAGGGTGGGTACACCATGCACCCTTTACAACCTGCGTTGTACATTGTGGGCTTTACATGATCTAAATCATGGGGGGTTTTTCATTTGAAAAACTTGACATTCTTTTCCCGGGTCCCTCCACAAAATTTTTAAATGACTTTGCAATAGAGCAGGGACCCGCATCTGCATCACTTCAGCTTCTTCATCATCATTTTATAAATCATCATCATTTGTTTTGATTAATCATATAACCAATCAATCAATCAAGAAAACAATAAAAAATTTTCAATCAAAACTTTTAACCCAGCCAAAAAATTTCAATTAAATCAGGAAATTCCTCAATCCCAAATTCATCAATCAATTAGTCAATCATCTGACACACAAAATACTCGACCTACTAAAATAAAAACCTTTTCCCCGCAAAGAGGCAAAGCCCTAAGCGCCAAAAAATCCCCCGCAACCCTTTCCCAAAAAGGGTTCCCTCCCTAGGTAGAGCCGACCGAAGAGCTACCTGTGACGCTGCTTTTTGGGTCTTTAAAACCCCCCAGTAAATTTTAGTCATTATCTTCATTTTTCCCCTTTTTTCGTTCTTCCAAATTTTTCCCCGTAGGGTGCATGCTATGTGAAACTTTTTCACCCAAAAACCCAATTAAAAATGGTCAAAGGGGCCTTCTTTTCCGAAAAAAGGGAAAAGGGGATTTCATGAGCGGCAAGATATTACCCGGGGCGTTCACACCCGGAACTTGGGGTTTTGGGCCCCTTCAGTAAAAAGAACAATTGGGGAAACGGAGTCAGAATCGTTTTGGGACTCCGAGGGAAAACCCCCCCCAGCTCCAGGTTCACCGGGAAACAGCCCGGCGCTCTAACAGCGACAAAAACAGTGAACAAAAAAAAAAGGGTTATATAACTAGAATAAAAAAACAATAAACAACAAGAAGGCACACACACACACAAAAACAAAACCAAAACACACACACACACACACACACACACACACATAAACACCCCACCCATTTCACCCCGAAATTGGGGGTTTTCCCCGGAACCCACGACATAAAAGGATGATTTCCCTAAAACAAAACGGGAAAGGGTTTCCCCTGGACCCACAATGCATGGGGCGCAACACTTTAGGGGGGTTTCGTGCCCCTTTCATGGAGTGTTTTGGATGTATAATGATCAAAGGCACAAACGTTTGGTCGCGGGTTTTCCCCTTTAATATGGTTCCCACCCTGACCTGACGGGCCCGGTTTTTTTTTCATTACTTTTACTGTTTCCACGGCAGATATTATTTAAAAACATTTCATTTCATTGATTTGAACATAGTTTGTGTTTGGGCCCCCGTTTTGACCATCCCTTTTTTTGGGCATCTAACGTCATTTTTTCACGTTTGATTTTTGGAAATTTCAATGCATCACAGAGCGTAGTTCTGTTTTCAACCCTCTTGGCCCCCTGCTTTAAAGGGGAGTGGGTGATTTAGACAGTCAGTTTTAAAAAAAGCACAAAAAATTTGAACCAAAAAGCTCCCCCCCTTGAGTCACTTCACGGGGGAGAAGGAAAAAAACCCATTCGCCCCTTATCACAACTGACCACGTTTTCACCCCAACAAATGTTTAAAGCCCGGGGGGAACAAAGGGGGGGGGTTAAACTGTACCAAGGCGGGTGTCACCAAACCCTTTGGGAAATAAAATGTGTCCCCCCTCTGAGGGTCGAACCACAAAACCCCGGGGGAGGGAGGGCACAGGGGAGAGACAAAAGAAGAAGAAATTTTTTTTGGGAGCACAGCAGCAGCCCGCGCCCGCAGCAGCACAGAACAAAAACCCCAAAAACAAGAAAAAAGGGAAAAAAAGCCAAACGTTTTGTGGACAAAGATGTCTTCTGGGGTTTTGCCTTTTTCGGGGTCGTTTTTGGAAAAGGGATTGTTCAAGATCAGTGGGACGAAAGGGATTCGTGAAATTTTTTGGATCGTTCTGCTTTTTTTTTGTTTTTTTTTGTTTTTGGAAGAAAAGTCATGTTTAAAATGTGCGTTTTTAGGTCACCAGGTTTCTAGGCTCGAAGAGCATAGCAAATTAAAGAACCCGGGGGGTTTGACACAGCAGAAAAAAAAGATTAATGTTTGCTTTTGTAACTTTCAATTTTTGGCTTTTTTGCTTTTAGGGGCAGATATATTTGTTTCCGGGGAAGGAAGGAGGAAAGGGGTGGAGAAAGGGTGAGGGGGGGGTTGGGGGGGGGGGGAAGGGGGTGGGGGGAGGAGAGGGGGGTTACATTCTGATTTTTTTTTTTTTTCTTTCTTTCCTTTTTCCCTTTTTTACTGATTTTAATCGTTTTTTTCTTTCATTTTTTCTTTCTTTTCTTTCTTTTTTCCTCCTCCTCCCCTCTTTTTCTTCCTCCTCCCCCTCTTCTTTTTCTCTTCTCTCCCCCCCACCCCCCCCTCTCTCTCTCCTCTCATTTCTTGTTCTTATGAAGAAGTCCCAAATTTCCCACACTTTCGAGGGGGACGGAGGGGGAGGGGGTAAGGGGATGGGGGGGGTTGGGGGGGGGGCAAATGGCGCCAGACATTACTACCATTATTATTACTATTTTACCGGAATTAAATTTTTTTTTGTTTCTGAATTTTTGGTCCCCTTGTAAAAACCACGCGATAATTACGTCGACATCGCCTCATCTCCCCTTTTCCTTAACCCGTATATAAATGCCTTTAAAACTTGCGAAGGATAGTCCCCTGGCATTTCAAATGGGGGCGCACAATCTGGTTTAATTTAAAAAGGCATTCGGGTCTGATTAGTGTACTCGACAAATCTACCCCCAATTCTCAAAATTTTTCAGTGATTTTGGCTTCAGCCAAAAGGGCGTAACCCCGATGTGGCAATTTTTTTTTTTAGGGTTATTTGGGCCCATAAGAAACAAACGAAACAGTATTACATTCGTGGGTTTTTTTTTCCCCTTTTATTGTTTGGGGTGGTTGCCGTGATGAAAAATGACCAAGTGAGGCAAAACGGGGGCTCTGACACAAGAAAAAAATCGCGTTTCGCGTCGGCATGTGGAAGGGAGATCACTCAAACTCCCGTGGGAACTGCCCGGGGCATTCAAAACTTTACAGCAGGGCTTCCCGAGGTATCAACATCTGGAATCCAGTCAGAAGTCCTGGGGGGAAAGCTTGGTTTGGGGAAACGATCACCTTGTACGGAATGTAGAAACTCGGGAAAAAATACAGGGTTTTTTAAAAAGTTTATAATTTTCCCCATACAGGCCCACACTATAATTAAAATCCCTAATTTAATCCTTTAAAACTGATTACGGAACACCGTTTTTAAAGATTCCCAGAAAAAAAACACAGACAAACGAACCCCACCCCCATTTCCCGTCCCAATGCAAGAAACTAAAGTTTGTTCCCTTTTGTCACACACTTGCCAAAAGTATTTTCCCCATATGCGCGCGTTTTTCCCTTTTTTTCAGAACCCCTTTAAAAAAAAAAGTAAATACCTTCCATCTCTGCTCTATTTTAAAATTTCCCCAAAACTTTTTACGCCCCCGTCCCCCCCCCCCCCCTACCCCCCCAAAACAACATACACCCTCACTCCCTCATCTCACCACATACCATTCTTTTGTGAGTGAGAAGGGGGGGAAAAGAAGAGGGGAGTGTTTTTTTGTGTGTGTGTGTTGTTTTTTGGACACAGACCAAAAGCACGATCTTCTCCCTTCCTTTTCTCTCCCCCCCCCCCCCAAAAAAAAAAAAAAAAAAAAAAAAAAAAAAAAAAAAAATGTCAGGGGTGGAGGAGGGGGGAAGGGGGTTAGATGTGGAAAAGAGAGAGGAGGGTGGGGGGGTATTTCCCCAAATACTATTACAAATATTTTTGCGAAAGTGGAAAACTGTATTTGTATTTTGCCTCCTCTTTCTTTTCTTTTCTTTTTTTTTCTTTCTTTTTCCTTTGTGGTGGTATAAACATGGTTTGAGGGAAATTACTCGAAAATATCCCATACCCCAATCCCCCCCCTGCAATAGAAAAAAAAAAAAAAGACGGATTAAGCCATCAAAAGGAAGATATTGGGGTTTCTTACCACCTTCTCAGGGGAATGCCCCAAAGGGGGTACACCAGCGCTACAACCTGCGTTGTACTTTGTGGGCATTACATGATCTTTAGTCATGCAGGGTTTTTCATTGAACGAGTCATTCGTTCAGTCACCTCCACACAATTTTATGATTTTGTCAATAGAGCATGGCCGATCGCATCAGCATCAGCTCATCATATCATCTTTATCATCTCATCTTTGCTTGTTAATCATAATAACCATCAATCAATCAAGTAATAAAATCAAAAATCAATCAAACAATTAATCACCCAACCAATCAATTGACAGTCAATCCTCTATCAACCAATCATCAATCAAATTTGTCAATCAGTCTGACACACACATACCGACCTACTCAAATAAGACCTTTCCCCCATAGAGGCTAAGCCCTAAGCGCCCTAAAATCCAGCTTCCTTTAAAACAAAGGGTTTTCCCCCCCTAGGGAGAGCCGACCGAAGAGCTCCTGTGACGCTGCATTTAGCTTTTTAAACCCCGTCATTTAGTCATTATCATTCAGTTTTCCTCCCTTTGTTCTTTCCCATTTTTTCAGTTGGTGATGCATGTGAACATGTCATCCCAAAACCCAAAACAATGGTCGAATTGCCTTCCTTTTCCCAAAGATGGGGAAAGGGATTTCATGAGCGTGCAAGATATTACCGGGCGTTCACACACGGGAATTCGGTTTTTGACTCTCATTAAAAAACATTTCGGAAACGGAGTCAGAATCGTGTTGACTCCGAGGAAAACCCCCCACCCAGGATCACCTGGATAACAGTCGGGCCTAACGCTGACAAAAACAGTGAAAAAACAAAAGAGATATAACTAGAATAAAAAAACAAAAACAACAACAAGAAGCCACACACACCCACACCACACACCCCCACACAACACACACACACATACCACCACATACACCCCACTCATTCAGCGAAATTGTGAGTTCCCGGGGACCACGACATATAAGGAGAAATCCTACCGACGCATGGGGCCCCCGGACCCAAATGCTGGCCGCAAACACTTTAGGCACGACTGTGCACGTTTCAGGGTTTGGTATGTAAAATGATCAAAGGCCCAAAACGTTTGGGCGCGGGTTTCCCCTTGAGTATGGTTCCCACTGTCCTACGCCAGTTTTTTATTACGTGTTTACTGTTTCCCGGGGAATCATTAAAAATCATTTCTTTCTATGATTTTAACATAGTTCGTGATAGCCCCCAGTTTAGACCAGTCTTTTAACTGCATTAGAGTCATTTTGCAGTTTGATTTTTGGGAAATTTTAATGCATGCACAGAGCGGTTCTGTTTTTTAACCGTCTTTGGGCCCCCCTTGCTTTAATGGCTGGGTGATTTGAGACAGTCAGTTAAATACGCACAAACTTTGAACCAAACGCTCCCTCCTTGGTCACTTCACGGTGGAGAAGGAAAAACCCATTCGCCCGTTTTATACAACTGACCACGTTGCCCCAACACTGTAATGCCAGGTAAACAAAGGGCGGTAGCTTTTTACCAAGGGACTGATCACCACCATGGCAATTAACTTGTCCCCTTGAGGTCGAACCACAACCCCCGGGGGCAGGGAGGGCACAGAGAAGACAGAGAAGAAGAAAAAATTTGTTGGCAGAGACAGCAGCAGCAGCAGCAGCAGCAAAAAAAAAACAAGAACAAGAACAAGAAAAAATGCCACGTTTTTGTGGACACGATGTCTTCGGGTTTGTTCTTATCGGATCGTTTTGTGAAAGGTATTGTTCAGACATGGTACTGATGGGAGATTCGTGTATTTCTTGGATCGTTCTGCTTTTTTTTTGTTTTTTTTTGTTAATGGAAAAAAAGTCATAAAACATGTGGTTTTAGGTCACCAGGTTTCTAGGCTCTGAAAGCATAGAAAATTAAAAAGAACCTGGCGGTTTGACACGCAGAAAAAAAGTTTTAATGTTTGCTTTGTAACATCATTTCTGGCTTTTAGTTTTTCAGGGGCAGATAATTTCGCCCGGGAACGGAAGGGGAGGAGGGGAAGGATGAGGGAGGAGTGGGGGGGGGGGGGAGGAGTGGGTGGGGGGAAAAGGGAGTACATTTGATTTTTTTTTCTTTCTTTTTTTTTCCTTTTCCTTTTTCTTTTCTGATTTCGGGTTGTTTTTCTTTCATTTATTCTTTCTATTTTTTCTTTCTCCTCCTCCTCCTCCTCTTTTTCTTTCCCCCTCCCCCCTTTCTTCTCTCCTCTCTTACCCCCCCCCTCTCTCTCTCCTCTCTCATTCTCTTGTTCTTACTGAAAAAAGTCTAAATTGCCCCCACACTTGCGAGGGACGGAGGAGAGGGATAAGGGGGGAGGGGGGGAGTTGGGGGGGGGGGGGGGCACAATGGCGCCGGACTTTACTACCATTATTATTACTATTTTCCCGAAAAATTTTGATTTTCTGATTGTGTGCCCCATTCGTAAAACCCCACGCATAGATTACGTCGCATCTCTCACCCCTTTTTTACCTGTATATACTGCTCAACACTGCGAAGGATAGTCCCGTGGCTTAAAAAATGGCGCGAAAATCTGATAATAGAAACGGCGATTCGGGTCTGATTATGACTCGACAAATCTTCCTAATTTCACATTTGCAGTGAGTAGGCTTCCCCCGGGACTTTAACCCCGATGTGGCATTTTTTTTCGGGTTTTATAGCCTAAAAGAAACAGCAAAAACCTACTTACATTCGGTTTTGTTTCCTTTTATTGTTGATGTGTTGCTGTGATAAAAAGATGCCCCAAGTGAGGCAAAACGGACTCTGACACAAAACTCCCCGTTTCGCGTCGGCTTTTGGAAGGGAGACACTCAAAACCGTGGCAATCCCCTTTGGCTCTCAAAGCTTCATAGCAGGGCTTCCCCCCCAGGGGTTCAGACATCGGGAATCCATCAGAATCCTGGCGGAGGCAGACAGCGGGGACACGCCCCCAACAAGGCCGATCTTGATCTTCAGACATGAGGGCCCACTTCCAGACGACTGGGCTGGTTCTGCCTCCAGCAGGTCCGGGGACCCCCCTTTCTTCCCTCACCGTGCGCCCGTTCACTGGGCAGGGCCCCATCCAGAAGCCCCCTACGAGCGACCCGCTCGACTGTGGCCACCGAGAAACTTAGAGGGCTCAAGACCCCCATATTGGGACTGCCCGGGCGGCCGCCTGTGTTGTTCACAGACGATTTGTTTGATTCTTTGATGGCCGTGCCCAAATTTGGTTTGGGACCAGGGAAAAACGGTAGAAACCCGCGTCAGGTTCCCTGACCGTTACAGGAAGGGTCCTTTTGGTCAGGGGGGGCATCGCACGGGAGCCAAGACTGGCTGTACGTCCTCCCACGAGGGGTATGCCCCCCGTAAAAATAGGGATGGGGTGCCTTCACATGTCCACTCAGGGTCTATGCGGTGTTTTTTGACGATGATGAGTAATATTATAATGTCTAGACGCAACGATTTACCATATTGTTCTGACATCATCAACACCTGGTGGGCAGGAAAAACCCTTTTTGCGCATAGGACTGGCTCGCTAGATCCACGGGTACAAAGTCCCTTAAATTCGTGGGACAACCCTTGCAACCCCGTTCTAACCGCCACGGCCTGCGGGGGAGCTTCAGGACGCCCTCCATCAGGTTTGGAACGTGCTGGACAGGCGGGGCTTCCAGGCTCACCCCGGGATGAGACGGCACTGCCAGGGGCTGTCGCCAGGGATTTTCAGACCGATGCTGAAACCAATTTTTGTCATGTGAACTCTGAAAATGACGTCGATTTTAAAATTTGTTATTTGGTGGTAGTCCTGCGTTTGTTTTTTCGCTCAAGCGGTACAAATTTAATGTTCTTTTACAACGATGAGAATTTATCAAGAAAGGTTTGTTTAACATGGGATTAAAATTTTGGATGGCCCAAAAAAATGTTCTCACTTTCCAGTGTTTTTGTTTTCTGTCTTAGCAAAAGTTGGCGTGTATGTATGTTTTACATTTCTGCCCTGCGTGTTGACACATTACCATTGTATCCAAAAAAAGGGCTTTTTCTCGGAAAGGTCGGCAAGTAAGGGGGAAAAATTTACATGGGTATCGCGATTTGTACAGCGATTGTCACGTTTCGTTGATGGGCGGCCCTTAGAATGTGTTCAGACTCTCT